>WUAW01002406.1:0-12265 GCA_017165845.1 Thaumetopoea pityocampa | reverse complement strand
TCTGGATAACTATATTTATATTATATAGATGTCTGCTAATACAGTATACCTATCTATACGTAGGTGTATAAATTTAACTTCACTCAAAAAACGCTTGGAGCGCTAGTGTTTCAGTGAACCCGTATTTTCACGTCAGATGCTTATCTTTATTTATATAATTCACTATACTCTTTGGTCATTCAGTGTGGATAGTTTCATAGAGTAGATTTATAGTTTCGTTCAGTGCATGCTGCATTGCAGACGTGTTATGTGTTCCGACTCTCGGTAGAGAGTAGTATATTCCTTGGTTCCGACTTTATTGTTTAATGGACTCTTTTATATATTTTATTCGTTTACTTTAGTCTCTCAGTGTATTGTGAATTATGATTGCAATGGATAAATTTGTTACCAAAAAGGCGCTCTTGGAAGTTGATGATGTGTCGTCAATTGTTTCGCCGTCTTTAGGCGAGAACCGTTCACAGCCGTAATCTGGACAATCCGGTAAGGGAAGATAATTTCAGAAGTCTTGGTTGATCAAATATACATGGCTAGAATATGAAGTATCTACTGAAAAAGTATTTTGCATAACCTGCAAAGAGGCAGATGCTAAAAATCTATTACAATTTTCTTCAAAAAAAGAAGATGCATTTATTTCCGTAGGGTTTTCTAACTGGAAAAAGGCTTTGGAAAAATTCCGTCTACATGAAAATACGCTTACGCATAAAGAAGGTGTTCTGAAACTAGATTTTATCACTAACCGGAGTGTGGCCTCTCAATTGAATGAACAGTTAGATAGTGATATGAAGAAAGGCCGTTTAGCTCTTGAGACAATTTTTACTACCGTAAAATTTCTATGCCGACAAGGACTAGCGATTAGAGGGCACGAAGATATAAACTCAATTTTTTTTCAATTGTTAGAACTCCGAAAGAATGACGTGGTGGACGTCCCACGATATTCAAAACGAAATCATTGATCTACTATGAAAGTCTGTGTTGAGAAAGTTATTGGCTTCAATCAAGAAGACTGAACATTTTTCTATTGTGGTTGACGAAACAAGTGATTCTTCGATTCACGAAAGTGTAATTTTATATTCGTACTATCGAGGATTCCTTAATCACCGACGAAGACTATAAGGCTTATACGAAGAAGCCAATAAGGCTTATACGAAACCTCCAACACTGAATCACCAACTCTGTTTAACATTTTAAAAGAGGCTTTTGCTCGTCTTGATTAGTCAATGGATAATTTAAGAGGACAGCGCTATGATGGTGCCTCGAATATGAGAGGTACATTAGTCTTGGATATACAACCAAAAGCACATTATGTGCACTGCACTGCTCACAGTTTAAACTTGGCAGTTGTAGACAGTCTCCACCATCTTACGTCTATGAGGGATATNGTATTCGTACTATCGAGGATTCCTTAATCACCGACGAAGACTATAAGGCTTATACGAAGAAGCCAATAAGGCTTATACGAAACCTCCAACACTGAATCACCAACTCTGTTTAACATTTTAAAAGAGGCTTTTGCTCGTCTTGATTAGTCAATGGATAATTTAAGAGGACAGCGCTATGATGGTGCCTCGAATATGAGAGGTACATTAGTCTTGGATATACAACCAAAAGCACATTATGTTCACTGCACTGCTCACAGTTTAAACTTGGCAGTTGTAGACAGTCTCCACCATCTTACGTCTATGAGGGATATTATGGCTTTAGCCAAGGACTTAATAAACACCGTAAGGGAATCCAACAAAAGTATGGGACTTTTCAGAAACATACGCTGTGAGAGCGCCAACGACCATGCTGGTCTACGACCCCTTTGCCTAACTCGATGGATTATGCGAGCTTCTAGTATCTTGATAATATTAAAAAACTTTGAAGAACTTCTAGAGTTTTTTGAAACATTTTCTGCAGAGGATAAAACAGAGGCAGGTTACAAATGTGCATGCTACCTTGAGTCAATCTTACAATTCAAGACTTATTTCTTTTTACGTATTTATTGCTATGCAATGATCCCAGTAGAAGATGTCAATGAAAAATTCAATCCCGTCATCTAAGTGTTGCTGATCTGGAAAAAATATATGAGGGCTTGATTTGTATATTGAATGGAAGGCGTGATAGTTTTGTACACTTTTGGGAATTGTGTTTAAAAAAAAACCTTCACAAGTTGATGATCCTTCGCTTCCTCGGAATCGACGTATACCAAAGAAGCATGAAAACAATGAAGCCAGCTCACCGCACACTTTCAAATCCCCAAAGGAATACTACAAAGCTATTTACATTGAAGTTTGTGAAACGGTGCAATCTTGCATTACTGAGCGGTTTGCAGAAACAGGAATCACACAGGTCATTGCAGTTGAACAAGAGTGCTTGCTTTTAATAAACAGAGGTGAATCAAATTTTGAAAAATCAACTGAGTTTTTCAAAAATGACCTAGACATTGAGAGACTGCGCTTACACTTGAACATGTTAGCCGATATAGCTAATAAAAAACAACTAATCTTAAAAAAACATGCGTGATGTAAGAAAGTACATTACACAAGAGCCTGCATTTTGGAAAATGTTATGTGAAGTAGTGAAGTGCATTAAGCTTATCCAAACAGTTCTAATCACGACAGCAACAGCAGAACGGTTATTTAGTGCCTTTAGACATCTGAAATCATATCTCCGATTAACAATGGGACAGAAGTGATTGAACAACTTGGCTGTTCTTCATGCCCACCGAGATGTTTTGGATGAATTGGATATCCGACCAGTCATCAACGACTTCATATTCAGTAATCCAGTTAGACGGTCGGCATTTGCACCTTTCTAAAGACAGCCTAGCCCTAATAATGGTATTTAGAGCAATATTAAAAATCTTTATAAAATAGAGAATTAAATACATACAGAATGTTAAATTTTCAGTTTTGAAATATTAGTACAAGTTTAGTACTATATTTCTATATTACTATATATAGTACTGTATTAGCTATTTTCAAATATATAAATATTTTTAGGGTGTACATACTTTTTGACTGAAAGTATTAGGCATACTGTATTAACTTTATTAACTGTATTAAAACATTAACTTTGTGATATTATTTTTATTTAATAAACCCTGAGCCTTACTCAAAGTAAGCTTAAATTAGCTATTTCACTTATTAATCCAAGTGCTATTTACTGTGCGACATCAATATTTTGTTTTATTTTCTTAATGATAGTTTAGGATTTATTTAAATATAATTTCAGTCTTTTCAGAGCTAAATATTCACTGCTCTGTAATAGTCCATAAGCATAATTATTACTGTAAATTAAATTACCTGTTTACGAAAATACCGTGCTTTAAATACCGTTTCTTTTTTCAAAACCAAAAAATGTGTCAGGCTTGTCGAGTTTCCCAGGGTGTCGAGTTTTCGCGATTCTAATGTTTATCATATGACTCTAAATACTTAAAAAAAAAACTATAAAACTCACTATTTTTCATTTAAAATTTAGAAAATTTCCCGGGGCAAGACCCCGGGTATGACCCCTCCCCCCACAATATTTTTTATAAGTCGGCACCCCTGTAAATAGATATCATATAACTCAAAATTGTTTTCTGCAGGCCTAAAAAGTCGAGTAGAAAACAATTTTCAATCCATAAAAATGAATTTTACAGTACTCATTAAATAATAAAACACGATGCAGGGGGTTGATGGCCACCTGGTGCAGGCGTAGAAACATCTTTACGAGAATTCAGATCTCCTAAATGAGGAAAAATCAAAGTAAATGATACACGTATAACACGAATTGGTTTGACATCTCAAAAGATTTAAGAAAGAGAGGTATTGCTTCTCCTTGATTCTTTAACCTTTATATGGACAGGTGACGAATTTAAAAGATATGAAGTGTGGGATAAAATGGATAATTTACAAGTCTTAGGCGCCTCTTATTCCTCGATGGGCAATTATTACTTGTATCGTCGGCATGAGAGTTGCAAGACATATTAAAAGTAGTAAATGAGGCATATAAGCAGAAATGAATGAAAATTAGTGTAAGACGAAAGTAATAGTGATCGAAAGAGAGGAAACTAAAGTGAATGGTGACCTGCATGCCATAATGAATTGTCATTCAGTTTAACAGAAAAAACTCATCTGACTATTCAAAATGGTGTATTAGTATAATACATATGGTTGGCAACATATAAACCAGCCACATTTTTTATCGATTTCTAGAATGTTATAGAAGCTTCTAGAATAATCCACTGCAGTATATAAATAGAATGCGAATTGGTCACACGATCATTGGACAAATGAACTTCAACTTCCAATATCTGTATTATACAACGATGGGTGAGGGTGTGCTCTCTATGATACCGTTAAACATTGGTTTAGAAGATTCAAGGATGGAAATTTCTGATGAACCTCATCCAAGACGACCTCCTATAATAAATGTGAACGAATTAGAAAAGTTTAGGGAAACAGATCCTAGATTAAGCTTGCGCTGTTTGGCAGAACAATTACACTGCTCTCATACTGCAATGGAAAATTATCTGTATGCTTTGGGATTCACCTGAAAATATTCTGTTTGGTTGCCACATGAACTAACAAAATTTCAACTTCAGAATCTCTTCTGACACATGAATGGAGTTGCTAAATTTTCATCGTACCAATGCGTGGCAGCGTGATGTTATTACAGGAGATGAACAGTGGGTTCCGTATGTCAATTATACCCGTAAGCGCCAGTGCCTAAGAGCTAAAGAAACAGACATACCGACAGCAAAGGTTGACACAATTAAAAAGGTTCTTTTGAATGTGTGGTGGGGAATAAATGGGATTAGTTACCTAATAGTACAATCACAGCTGAGATTTACTGTGAATCACTGGATTGTACTGCAGCTAGTTTACCGAAGAATCAAAATAATGTGTACTTCTTATATGACAGCGCCCGACCCTATACACCTAAAGTGACTCGAGAAAAATTATTTCACTTGCATGGACTGTCCTTCCCCACCCACCGTATTCACCAGAGCTTATGCCTTCTGATTTCCACTTGTTTCGTTCTCTATCTTATTATTTACAAGACAAAAATCCCTAAATGAAGATCATCTAAAAACCGAAACTCCAACTTCTTCAGTCAAAAACCAAAAGACTTATACAGAGAAAGTATTTTATCTTTATCAGCGCGTTGGCGATGGGTGCTTAAAACGATGGTGTTTATATAATTGAAAAATATTTGTATTTAGTTATCTAAAAAATAAAGTAATGTTGTGTCCTGAGATGGCGGGTTTATAAATTGCCAACCTAATATTTATAGAAGGCAGTGAATCGTGGGTATGGCAAAAGAAGAACAGAAGCGTTGATTGAGGTTTAAATGCGTTCCTACGAGAATATCAGTAGAGTCACCTTGACTCATAGATTGATGAATAGTCTGTTAAGGGGTCGATGTAAGTTGAAGTATGATATGGTGACGAGGATCAAGAAAAGAATGTTCCAATTTTTGGTCATTTAGAAACGAAGAGAAGATTCGATTCACAAATCGAATATACCGCACAAATGTGAGAATAAGTGTTGGAAAATGGCACCAAGGAACTTATCGAGAATTTTTTATTTTAAAAATATTAAGTTCGTAGTACCCTTAATCAACGAAAGTGTATGAAAAAACGTATGAATATAGATATGTCCGGATCAAAATTATGACGAGCTGTGCTAAGCGAGCAGTGGTCTCTACCTACACCTATGGGATACCCGCGTTAGTATATGTGTTTAATAAAACCTAAGTAAGCAATTAAAGAATTTAAATCTTTTTTAATGAGCTGACACTCATATCTTTGCACGAAATATTTTTTTTTGACAATGAAGATATTTATATCCCACGTCTGTCCTTGATATCATAAGTACCTGGCTGTCTAAATTCAAAATCAATTGGAATACCAATTGAACCATATAGAGAGGTTCTTTCGCTTTTTATTACTTTGGAATATTAACAAACATACAGACAAACGCACTTTCGCTTTTATTATTCTAAAAGTGTGGATACCAACCGAATTTCGTATTTATTTTTAATAAAAATATTTCAATCGGTTCCATGTAACTAAGATGATGTTTAAAGCTTATCTGGTAAAGTTTCGAATTGCAAAAATCTACTTTAAAATAGCTGGCATGCCTACTTCAGTAATGAATATCCACAAATAATCCAAAAATAGCGCTTCAAAGAATTTTTAACATCTTGTGTCGTCATATCCGATTGATGATAGTAGTGTTACCATAGTAATACCAGTCTTCAAAAATCAATACTTATTAAATTTCTTATCATAATTTAATTAATTCATAGTATTTTCTTATATCACGAAAATAAATTACCAATAATTATTTTGTATATCGTGTTTCCGAAAAACAATATGAAATCCATAAAAACAGTCGATTAAAGTACATTGCATTTGTAAACAACTAAACGGGACCATACTAAGTCAAAAGAGTGTATTCTGAACGCTCTTTGTAAATGGTCGATTTTCCTGTTTGCAGTTCTCCATTTGCTGAGTGTTTAATTTTGTTACAATCCGTGCTCTGTTCTAGTTCTTATTTTTTCACTATAAGTTATTATTATTTTATTTAAGCGTTTAAAGTTGGATCTTCGTTATTAAAAATTGATTAATACTACATAAAACGACTAGGTGGTACTCTGCGTTTAGTCGGGAGCCATCTTGCAATCTCTAATCAAAGGTCCTTGGCTCACAGTTTCGTTGTCTAGTTGAAAGTCAGTTATTCCATCATAAAATAATCAAATGGCGTTAAAACGAATTAATAGGGTACGTATTATTGTTTTTGTTTATTATTTTCATCTTTCAAAGTCTATAAAATGAAGTGTTTGTTAGATTCGTATCAGACTTCATAGTGAATGTTTCGTCATTGTGAATACCTATTATCAATTTTTCTGGATAATTCCGTGTGCGTGGAGATTTTATTTAAATATTTGGATGCATCGACTATTTTGAGGGCTGTCTGGAGTTAACGGTGTTTTACTGGTATATGTTAGTGATAATTTTGTGCACACGGCGTACATAAAATGTCGGATTTATGTGCCAATTTTGAGGTTTTCTTGTCATAAAAAGTACGTGTGTTTTGGATATACTGCGGTTTAAAGAATTAACTTGTGTTTTGGTATGAGAAATGGCTTGGGTAACGAATTATGCGCTTATAATTTGGCAATATGTTCAGCCCCCGTTTATTTTTCGAGTGATGATGTGACATGTCTTGTTCTCGATATTGTGTTTCCTGTACTGTTAGTACACATGGTAATGTTTAACTGTTCAGGAATTACAAGATCTGGGCAGAGATCCTCCAGCACAATGTTCTGCAGGCCCACACGGTGAAGATCGTGAGTATCTATTGATTTATTGCATGCTTATTTTTGTGACTCATGTTGTATAATGATATACCGCGAAATACTATTATCATTGGGGAGTGAATTTGTCTTTATTTAGTTTTGATTGATATAAATCACCTAAATTATAGTTCATCTTCAATTATCATAATGTGCCATCAAAACATTCCTAAATATTTTCTGTTTGATAATATTTGAAATAAATATTAATAACCTTACAATTGTTAAAATTTAATAATTATGTTTGATAATAAGCTAAACAGCATTGATATTATACATGAATATATTAAATTTCATGCAATAATATTTCCTCACACTGGCCATACAAGCAAACAATAAAAAGATGTCACATGCTTGTTCACAGTCAAAGTATGAGTAATATATATATGGCACAGAAAGCAGGTTGTTACATGTCTTCAGGTATTATATAAGTCAACAGTAATTGTTATATTGCAGAGGTAGTAAACATGCATGTAGTCCACCTGATGGTAATTGGATACTACTATTCATTGACATCTAGAAAATTTTGAGATGGGTTATTCTTGCTTGCAGATATGACCATAGTGAAATTGGATGTCAGTGGCCTTCCATGGCCCAAAATATATGTATTGTTTTCAAGTTTTTGATTGTAGTATTAATATTTTTTTCAATTTTGTTTTCAGTTTTTCATTGGCAAGCCACGATTATGGGTCCAGTAAGTAACTTTTAATCTTTTTTTTCTTAAACTATTAATGTCAAGAATATGTTCAATAATTATGTTTAAGAATCCAATAATTATATTAGATTTATCTAATTACTCTTATAATCTGTAAAAAAAGCAAGTAATTAATTGGCATAACAATTACATTTATTTATTATTGGGGAATAATTACTTTTATTTATTATTCAGGCTAATTAACATAAATGTATGAAGTTTGTGAAGATCGTGTGTATACATTGAATAGATTTGGATATAATTCTGCACACAGATAGATTATGTCCTGTATTAAAATATGGAATTTTTATGCCAATATCAATCATCCCAAGGGATGATTGATATTATTCTTAATGTTGTTTTGTTGTCAACAAGCCCAAGGGATAATAGTTTATTTTTAATGTAGTTTTAGCTTCTCAAGCTGGTGAAGCTATGAGCGAAGGTTAGATTTTCTGAATAAAAAGTCTACACGTGAGGTCATTACGTTAATAATTATCTGAGAATTTGCAATTGGTTGTAACTGTAATTTGTCAGGTATACAAGAAATTGAAATAACTGAACGTAATAATCAACAGTATATGAGAAAACACCAATTGAAACAGGCCAATATTGGTATTAATAGGTTAATATTTGAAATTAGGTAGCAGAAGTTTGGTTTGTAGATCTGCAACATCAAAAGTGGATAAAATTTGTTGCAAAGAAGCACAGTTATTATGTTTTGATATGATTATTTGAAAGTTTACAGGTGATGTAAAAGATGTAAGATGGCAGATTCTGCACTAGATTAAATGTAACTGATAATGGGGGCCATGTTATCATGCACTACTAAGTTAATCATTGCATTACTTAAAGTTACACTGGGTATAGATTGCCATAGACATTAAATTAGCTTTACATATCATGTTTAAATAAATAATTCAGTGTTTTCTTTTTATATTTCCAGGTTGACAGTCCTTACCAAGGAGGCGTATTCTTCCTGACTATACATTTTCCAACAGACTATCCATTCAAACCACCAAAAGTTGCATTCACAACACGTATTTATCATCCGAATATAAATAGTAATGGTTCCATTTGTCTGGATATTCTGCGCGCACAGTGGTCTCCAGCCCTAACTATATCCAAAGGTAATTTTATTTTTCTTTTTCCTTGTTTCTATATTACTAATGAGTTGATTATATTGTAACTATCTAGTGCATTTATTCTTTATTTTCTGTTTCCAGTGTTGCTCTCAATCTGCTCACTCCTATGCGATCCAAACCCAGATGATCCCTTGGTGCCAGAAATTGCTAGGATCTATAAAACAGACAGAGAAAAGTACAATGAACTAGCTCGGGAGTGGACAAGGAAGTATGCCATGTGATGAGTTAATTGCGGCGTCAGCAACACATACACACACACATCGCCACAGCCCGGGCTCTAACCCTCCCCACCCCCAACCCTTTCCTTGCTCCCTGATCCCCATTTATCCCCATGAACTCTAAATTAACTGGAGATTGTAAAAAATTTCATTGTCATTAGTAATTTTTGTCTTTCATATCTGATGATTTATTTAATGCGAATTTATTGCATCTAAGTAAACAAGGTACATAATGTGCTAATATAGTTTCTGTTTTTATCTAATAAGAAACATTTTCTATAAGAGCATAATTACTGTTTGTTTAACATCGATGTGTCCATAGAATCTACAGTTGTTTAGTTAAAGTTTGAAGATTAAATAATTTACATTAATTGAATTTATGTAATTCCTAAACTGTTTTGTACTTTAACTAGATCTAAATTACATTGTGAAACTACAATAGTTGTATATTAGAAAATGGAGCGTTCCTTGCTTACATCTTACGGATTATCCAGTTCACTTAGCAAATTTGTCAATAATATGTGAGTGAAACTCAAAGTGTTAAGAACATTTTTTGGGTACTGTAAGTGGATTTGCAAATGAGCTCGTCGATGGAGTGTGTTAATTTTCTTTTTTACTAGAGAAACAACTTTTTTTAAGTTAGTAAATGTAGCGTGCTACAGACCAGACTGATGTTGAGCGAGGTGGTCAGCTTTCTTTCATCCACAATATTTTACGACGATGGAAAACGCTCTAACGGTTACAACATTCAGTATAAATTACAGTGTATCTCATAAGATAATAAGTTACGATTAATCTAGATTTTTTCAATATCTTTATAATTATTATTATAATTTTATCTAATATATATTGTGGTTGTAAGGATACCTGCGTTGTGATTTCCGCGACTGTCCTGTCCACTTGACCATCCTTACCCGAGATATACAAACGTTAGCGAACACTGCATCGCGGCACAGTGGCTAAGCATGGGTGTGTTACCGTTACGGCTGCAGGCAAGAGGAAGCTTTCGTTCACTTGGTTTAACACTGGGAGACTCAAATTTAAAGCTTTTCAAATTGTAATCAATCAACAACTTGTATTTTAGCTTCACTAAATTGTAAGAAAACAATAAATTATTGTGTATGTAAATAACATGTTGAGCTTTATTTAGGTGATTTCCCGAGAATGATGCGTAAGCAGCTGAAAATATACATTTGAGATTTTACCTGGCGTAGCTAGCTCGTTACTGGGTCAATGACCGAGAATTTGCCAAATAATTCATTCTTACGATTGTAATCTTCGTTTGCCAGCTTTGTTGACAAAATCTCTTGATTACCTAAATAGATTGGGCGTGTTGTTGTCCAAACTAATACCTATCCATACCCTGCGCCAAATCTGTATTTTGAAATTTTGTGATACACATCGATATAGAACCGAAACATTTTTCTTTTTAATTTTTTTTGTTTATAAAATTACATTGACGTTTTTTTGAAAATTTGTGATTTATCGATATAGAGACGGAAACAATTTATTTTAGTCTATCTGCATTAAGATCAAGCAAAGTCGAATTTGGACGGGTTTTTCGCTCATACGCTTTATAATCTAGAATAGGCTTTAGACTATATTTTATTGTAATCCGTTAAAAAAAGAGAAGTTACGATATTACAGTTTTTTATTCAATTTACGAACCTATTTCCGGGAAAGGTGTTACAGCTGACAAATTTCCAGAAGGCAAAGCCGCGGAAAAGAGCTAGTTTAAAATAAATTTCTGATTTTGAATTTTAAATTGTAGCGGAAAATAAAGTTCATAGAATCGGCGTGGCACAAACTGCGTAATTTTATCTAATATACTATTGAAATATTGTGTTTGAGATCATTTTTGAACAAGCTTTACATATAAATACTAAAAATCGGTATCTACCTATATGGATCTGGTGATCGAATAAAATTATCAGACTTCCACTATAATGTATTCAAAATGTTTGTAAGGGGACTTTCATAAATAATTTAAACATCTGATCGAACAAATTTTGCGAGTTACTCATGAACGACGCAATCAAATTACGCGCGTAAACGGTTTTGTTTCTAGAAATCGTGTGTTATTTGAATCGTGATAATGTGATCCGAGCTACACGGGATCTCATTATCAGGACCCGATATTTATTCATCTTAACCAGCTCAAAGGATTCAGTGATAACATTTTGTCTTGTATGAACTGTAGTTCATACAAGAACTACAGTTATTACAAGACAAAATGTTATCACTGAATCCTAAATCTTAGATTAATAAATATCGAGTAGGTTTGATACCGAATTTAAAACTAGATTATTACGACCGCTCACCTTGTTTTGACCTCTGAACTGTATGCTTATAACTCAATAAATCTAGAAAATAACTATTTTTGGAATGTGTTGTGTCATCCCCAGTCCTATTCGTCACACGGTCCTCCCCTGATCAGGAGGAGACTAATCTACCACGCTGGTATACCAGCGTGCGGACTAGAGTGCGGGTTGGTAAACCTCACATAAACGGGCATGCACGGTTTTCCTTCTTCGTTAAGTAATTTCTACAATGTAGACCGTACGTGAATTAGAAATAACTCGGTGGTGCGGGACCGGTCGAACCTATGACCTCTCTATTGCAAGCCGTTTCTGGTACCATTTATCCATTGTGTCGTGTATATGAAATTGGTGTGCACCACACATGCACGAACATTTTAAGATATCACTAGCTTTTGCCTCCGGCTCCGCCCGCGTGAATGTCGCTTTTTCGGTACATGGGAAATCCCGATACAATCAAAGATTTATATATATAAAAAGCATCGAACCACTATCTATTTACAGTCCGCGACAAAAGTATAGACCACCCCCCTAATTTTGTAATATCTAATATAAAACTACATT
>WUAW01002401.1:18685-32090 GCA_017165845.1 Thaumetopoea pityocampa | reverse complement strand
TATGGAAAAATCAGCGGGTAGATTTTAGTCAAATTGTTACAGTCTTAAATTGACTAGTTTTGTATAGAACGACAAAATTAAAAGATTTGGACACGATCTCGGAACATACGGACTGAAGATACGCAATAACGCAACATTTTTTTGAACCTTTTAACAGAAATGTAGGTCGGTACTCGCTATAATTGTTTGCTATCTCGTTTTGGCGTTTGATATTAGAAAAAGATAGGGAGGGACTAAATTTTGTTAAGTTCTGTTACAACACAATCAGCACCAATAATGTTTATCAATATTATAATGGTACAGTGGCTTAAGTGGATTGTGCTTTTTTACGAATCAAAGGAGCAAGTGATATATGACAGACGAGTGAATTAGACTACGAAATATCATCATCATCATCAAACATATAATATATGACGACTGATTGGTGCAGTGGGCAGTGACCCTGCTTTCTGTGCCAATGAGTCCCGGGTTCGAATCCTGGTAGGGTCAAACATTTGTGTGATGAGTACAAATACTTGTTCCGTGTTATGGATGTATTTATCTATTTATTTGTCTAGTACCCAAGATACAGGGAATCATAGTTTGGGACTAGATCAATGTGTGTGAAAAAGTGTCCAGAATATTATTATTATATTATTTTCCACACTGGCACAAAATAAGGCGAGTTTATATTAGACTAAATTGAATTTTATAAAAGCTCATATGTATCGGTATCCGTGGTTGAGCGCGGGTCAGTAGCGGAAGTGAGGCGAGTGCCGGACTTCCGGCGCGCTCGGCTGGAACGTCTCGCACTGCACATTCCAATAGGGTATCGGCTTACTAAATATCTGTCGGGACCAGTGGGATATGGTCAATGATACGGTACGTTTTTTTTTAATTTGCAGGCCGTGGCTTCTTTGGCCTTTGGCTTAATTTTCATTTTGTGTTAATTTTCTGTTTCGGTGTTGCTAAACGTACGAGGTGTTATTATTAAAAAAAAAAAAAAAAGAAATTACTGATTCTCTACTACGATGTAAAGCATTCATTTTATCTCTCTCTCTCTCTCTCTCTTAAATATCTCCCGCAACTCCAGAGGAATTTGTTTGTTATTCACCTTTTAAATATAGATTTCCTTTTTAAGCTGTCATGTATACTATTATAAAATTGTTGTGTCAAATTTTCAAAAATCAAAGATATTTAAAAACAAACTACTGATCGACTAATTAAGGGCTTCTGAAACCAAATCCGTCAATGTTTGTTTGTTTGTTCGGTTGCTTTACATAAAAACCAGGCGGTAGATTTTGGTTAAACTGTTACAGTCTTAAAGGCACTATTCCCATTTAAATATAGCGGCATATTTAATCAAAATCGGTCCAGTAGAATTGAAGATACAGCTTCATCGCTGTTTTAGTAGCCGCCGCTAAGGTACGAGAGGTCAAATAAAAGTGAATCAAGGCTTTTTATGTAAAGCTATGATTGTGTCGGGATTTCCCGTGTAGCGGAAAACCGAGATTCACGCGGGCGGAGCCGCGGGCAAAAGCTAATACTCTGTTTAGTTATATCAAGATGATTATGAGCCATGATGACGTCACCAGCTATAGGGTCGAAGTGTGGCAGGAGTGGCAGTATCGGAAAAGGGAAGATCTGCCGACCAGACGAGCGTTGTGTATGGCGGGGCCTGCCATTGTCTTTACGGTTGATGTTGGGACATTGTATATACGCTAGGTTGCTATCAAAGTTCATTAGCGTGATTTAGGCTAATATCGTCACTCTATAACTGCGCCATCTTTTGAGGATGCGTGGCATTATGTAATGTTCATATATACATACATTCACGCCGTTATCCCATAAGAGTAGGCAGAGACCACAGTTTGCCACATATTACGATCCTGACACACCTCTCTCGCTTCATCCAAATCCATATATCTTTTAACACACTTTCGTCGGTTAAGGGTGCTACGAAGTTGGCCTTTTTGAAACAAGTTGTTGATTTGATCAAGGTAATCTTGTCCTTTTCTTTTATTATAATTTTTTTAAAAATTGAAGTTAAGGTATAAAAATTAGGTTTTATTGTCTCGCTATCCACTACTACCTATGACGCAGAGAAAAACTTATATACGTCTACCACAAGTCGAAGGGCGGTTTTAGGATCATAATTATAAGAGTTCTACTGACTAAAAACTTTGCAGTGGCCTTCATAGCCCTTGCTGTGTGGGTTCGGCATAATAATAGCGTCACTCCATATCAGAGGTCCTCAAAGTATTTTTCTTGTATACCACTTGTTATATTATTCACTTTTGAGTAGACCCCCAAAGCGTAGTTAATATAAAATTTTTGTAAATTTATTAACTTCAAATGTGTTTTTGACAGTTGTCGTGGACCCATTGCAGGTTATCTTCGACCCCTGCGAGTCGATATAGACCACTTTGGGTATCAATGCTCTATATATGTCCATGGATGCTGCGAGTAATAGGTAAAGAATGTACCAGAATAAAAGGTAGCAGAGTTATCTTGTTTCTCAATCAAAATATACTGCGATTTCCAAGACCCCTGCCAAACGTGGAAATTCTGGCAAACCCCTCTGTATTAAGGAGTAGGCTCATGTCCAGCGGTTGATTTCCAAAGGCCAATGATGATGATGACATGAAATTAGTACTGATTAATTATACAATAACTTGACAACTATGTTCTAAGCTGTTTGAATCTAATGAGTCGTAATATTTTTAAAATTCCAATCTACATCTATCTATACTATTAAAAAATTGTTAAATGTCAAATTTTTTAAATCAAAAATATTAAAAAAAGAATTACTCAAATCGAATTAAAGATACGCAAATTAAGGGCTTCTGTAACCAAATCCGTTGAGGTTTGTTTGCTTGTTTGTTCAAGCTTCACGCAAAAACTAGTGAGTACATTTTGCTCAAACTATGACAGTCTTAAAGGTATCCAATTTAAATACTAAAAAGTGGTTCTTAGGCTTTTTATATAAATCTATGATTATTAAAACAGATGAAATAAGGTATGAAATAATAAACAGATGAAAATGATCTTAAGCAAGACGAAAGTAATGGTTTTTGAAAGAGAAGAAAGTATGACAAAATGTAAGATTCTGATCGAAGTAGAAAAAGTGGAACAAGTGAAATAGTTTGTATTGTAGTGAAATAGTTGTTTGTAGAAATTGGGTTCAAAGTTTACGAGAGATGGAAAATATGACTGAAATTGAGTGAAGAGTGTTGGCAGGTAATCAAGTGAACGGAGCTCTGCACAGTTTCATGAGCAGCCAGAAAGTGTCAATAAAGGCACATCTAGCTGTTCATAAAGGAGTGCTGGTCCCTAACTTATGTATGGTAGTGAATGTTGGGTTTGAGATGAGATTGCTGTTGAGATGAGAAGTTTAAGAAGTATAGCTGGAGTAAATCTGATGGATAAAAAGAGAAATAGTGAAATAAGGGAAATCTGTGGTATAAAAGAAGATGTAATGACAAAGATAGAGAAAGGAATGCTTGGATGGTTCGGACACATAGAGAGGATGGATGAAAGAAGATTAACGAAGCAGATTTATAAGACGAGTCTTAATGGGCAAATCGGTAGGGGTCGACCCAGGCGAACGTATCTCTACCAAATTGAAGTCGTGTTGAAGAAAGGCCAGGTTAGGAGTACCCACAACCGACGAGCTTGTATGAAAGCGTTGATGAAAGTTGAAGAAGCGTAAGATGTATGTCAGAATCGTAGCAAGTGGAAGAAAGTGGTATCTGCCTACGTCAGCAGGAAAAAGGCGTGATTGTATATATGTTAAAAGAGACACTCACGTGGATGAAGCCGCGGGCAAAAGATAGTACTTATAAACGATTGTTTTAATTTTTTAAGATATAGTGTTCTGAAGGTATCCAATACACACCTAACGAAAATTAGCCACTTTGCATTGATTAACTGTAAAACGAAACACAATAGTGAATGTCCATGGAATGGTGAGGGGACGGAAGGGGGTATAAGGCTCTTGTATATGGTCATGTACGGTTATGGGATGACAAAGAAACAATCAATATTTAAAATTTTTAAATTTTCTGCATTGATGACAATGTTATCATCATAATTTCCAGTTCATATTCGTCCTTACAACAGGGGTACGGACCTCCCCTTATATAAGGGGGGGGGGGGGGGATTAGGCCGTAGTTTAACACGCTGGTTTTGTGCGGGTTAGTAGACTTCAACGATGGTTTCTGCGTTAATTACTAAAAAATAACTAAACAAAAGGTGAGATTGCCTTGTTTGATGTTACACATCCCATACATACATGCATACACTCACGCCGATACCCCGTAAGGGCAGGCAGAGACCACAGTACATACTACATACATACAGTCACGCATCTTTCCCATTGGGGTAGGCAGGGACCACTTCCTTCCACCTGCTACGATCGTTTGATGTACCAAAATGGCTGTCCGCAGCCCACATTTCGCCTCCGCGGGCAATGAAACGTGTCGGATGGCGAACTACGACGCCGCCATTTTATATGGTTCAAAAGTATTAAAGTTTCTCATTGCATTCCTACGGCGATCATTACACAATCCATATATTCATAAAAGTTTGATTCCTTAAATCCTACTTAGGATTCCGCTTGCAATTGTTTGTTTTTACCGGCAACGCGTGAATATTGAAAGGTTTCGTTAACTGATCAGTTTATAACATGATATAGGAAATCTGTCGCGTGTCTGTAATATCCGCACCATATTGAAATTTAGTATTTAAAAGAGGGCCGTAACGATTGCTTATATTTGCATCATCATATCTGGGTATATAAGGTTGTCTGGTAGAAATCGTATATTGCGATAAGACCGCTCAATGTATTATTTCTTATTTCTATTTCTTGTTTATTAAGTTTGTAAGATTTTTTAATATTGGTGTGCAACAAAGAGTATCATACTATAAGAATTAAGAGTAGTAGGTCAGGCAGCGAGCATTGGAAAGAACTATGCTTGGAATTTCCCTGCGAAACAGAATCCGTAATGAGGTAATCCGCAGGAGAACTAGAGTCGCCGACGTAGCTCAAAGGATTGCAAAACAGAAGTAGCAGTGGGCGGAGCATAACCCTTGCAGAAGCGATGGATGTTGGGGTCTTAAAATGCTGGAGTGGCGACCCCGAATCGGAAGTGAAGTACGGGTAGTCCACCGACTAGGTGGACCGATGAACTGGTGAAGGTCGCGAGCAATCGGTCGATGTAAGCGGCTCATAGCCGCTCAGCGTGGCGACCATTAGAGGAGACTATGTCCAGCAGTGGACGTCCGTGGGCTGATATGATGATGATAATGATTACAATTATGTAAACTGTACACAGGATAGTCTTATCGCAAACTATGATTTCTGCCAGATAAACTTTTTTGCGATAAGACCGCCCAATGTACATTTCTTATTTCTTTTTTATTACGTTTGTAATATTTTTTATATTTGTGTGCAATAAAGAGTACACTAATCTAACCTAATCTAACTTTTGTAATGGACAGGATTGTCCAAACGTAACACAGTTGACCCGCGGCAATGCGACAAACGTTTTGTAAGGCGGTGTCCGATTAAATGAATTTGTCCGATTACAGAGCATAGTCACAGACTCCCCGTAGTTCGGAATTTTTTGAAAAAGAATACCTTATTTTTTTATTTATTTATTTACTTACACATAACAAGATCCATAATTCATATACAATATTTTAAATATAAACTATTTAATTTATTCAAAAAAGGAAAGAAAATCTAAAATTATAAACAAAAAAATTGATTTAAATTTTATTATGTATTAAGTGATCACTGCTCCACTCCATGTGAGGTAGTGCGGCAATGGGAAACATATGGCAGTCCAGTCTGCTGGAGGGTGGTGTTGGGGCTGTCCCACACCCGGTGCACCAGGGATGGACACCTCTTGCGCATTGTGGCGTAGAAACAATCTACACAGGCGTACGTGAACATCCTTGATGCACTACAGAAGCGAGGCGGCCCCACCAGCACCCGGAGCGCGTTATCATATTGAACACGGAGAGCATTGTACAATTTTTGCGTATAATTAGCCCACGTGCTGCATGTGTAAAACGAAGTGCAGTACGATCTAAATTGCTTTACACTATGTGAACACCTTGCGAACCTATGAGCCAACATATCCGCTCTTATCGACAGGTCTCTCCGCCCTCGTTCAATGTCTGCATCGTCTTTGAGGTCCGGGGTTAACACATGACCAAGATATTTAACATTAGCTCTCTTTAGTGGTGTGCCACTAAGTAGAATAGCTGGTACTGTATTTGTGCACTGACCCCGGATCTCAAAGACCATAATTTCAGATTTATTCCAGTTACATGAAAGACCATACCTTTTTCAGAATTATAATCCGACAAATTCCATATCAAACATTGATTCTATATATGTTTTATTAGAAAATATATGATGTGGCATGTCGGATCATAGGGGGGCGCTGGATTGGACAGGGGCTGGATTATCAGGGATCCATTGTATACATAATATAGATATAAGATTGAATTTGTTGTTAAGGCACAAAACAACGAAAATAATCAGCATGATATCTACTTTAACATTGTTAGTTACGAATAGCATGTTCATAGGTCCATTGTACATACATCACTTACCGAGAAAAAAGCAATCAACAATGGCCGCATGAAATCAACTCATTCGTTACGTACCGTAACGATGTCACCACGGCTCGTAATTTTTCTCGCAATATTCTTGCTAATTATTCTAGAATATAACAGAACATATTCGTACAAGACCCTGGAAGAGCTGAAGAAGCAGTACAAAAATATTGAGAATGAGAAATTCACTACGTCAGACGTGTTGGTGGGGAAAGCGATGGATTTTATATATTCTAACAAGACCATCATGAGTCTTATCGCGAGGGAGCTGTGGGATGTCGGCTCCCGAGCCATTGATAAGATTGTCGATATTAAGACTAAAAAAAGTAAGTGCCGACACATATTTGAAAATACAACAGAAACTTTTTAAGAATGTAATGATTGTGACGTTGTTGAGTTTGTGTCCATATAAAAAAAATTGATCAAATAATTTTTGCGAGCTATTTAAACGATTGTAATATAACATATAAATATTAGCAATACTAATACACAAATTAGTAGTTTTTGACATAACAATGTTTGTAGACAGACAGATAAAAAAAAAATGCTTTCTAAATTAGTAGTAGTAAGTAGCAATTCAAAATTACAAAAAAATATTCAATTCTTGATCATCTTAAGTTCTTATTATATCTTAGTGTAGTAAATTGTATTGAGTAGGCCTTTCGTTTAAGACATTCATGTATGTTGCTTTCTCTGTGATATCAAAGAAGATTGATTATATCTATTTATTATATATATTTATTGATTATATATATTTATTATATATTATATTGATATCTTTTGACTGTAGAAAGTAAGGAAACCGGGTGACTTATTATTCCATCACTAACCGTGGTTGCTACGGCAACCGACTGAGGGATACATCAGCGTGGTATCATTATCATCCTATGATTCAATAAACATCTTCTATTTTTCACAGTGGCAATCTGCTGCGAATTCGTGCCATTTCTGCCAGTGTCGAGTGTACATATTTTTCAAGTCACATAATATTTTTCAAGACAACAATGAATGAACAAACTACTCAGGTCGACTAATTAAGGGCTTCTGAAACCGAATCCGTCGATGTTTGTTTGTTTGTTCGAGCTTCACACAAAAACCAGAGAGTAGATTTTGATTAAACTATTACAGTCTTCAAGGTACTATTCCGATGTAATTAATGGGGCATGTTTCATTAAAATCGGTCCAGTAGAATTGAAGACACAGCTTGATCCCTGTTTTAGTAGCTGCCGCTTTGGTACGAGAGGTCAAGTAAAAGTGGTTCTTAAACTCATTATATAAATCTATGATTGTGTCGGGATTTCCCATGTTGCGAAAATCCGACATTCACCTGGGCGGAGCCGCGGGCAAAAGCTAGTACTATTATAAAATTGTTAAATGTCAAATTTTTAAACATCAAAGATATTTAAAAACAAACAACTCGGATCGACTAATTAAGGGCTTCTGAAACCAAATCCATCGACGATTGTTTGTTTATTTGTTTATTCGGACTTCACGTCAAAACTAGCGGGTAGATTTACACTATTACAGTCTTAAAGGTACTATTCCTACTTAAATACTGCGACACGATTCATCAAAATCGGTCCCGTAGAATTGAAGATACATCTTGATTTCTGTTTTGGTAGCCGCCGTTAAGGAACGAGAGGTCAAGTAAAAGTGGTTCTTAGGCTTTTTAAATAAAACTATGTCACAGGTATGTATTTATTATTTTGCCGCGGGCAAAAGCTAATATTGTATATATTTATAAATATTAGCTTTTGCCCGCGCCTAATTACATACATTAATCCTACAGGATTCAATGTAATTCTTCAGTAGATATTTCTTATTTACGAGTATTTTGTGCTGTTCACAGGATCATGACCACACAGGCGTCGAATGAAGTTGATAAATTCATTGACTTGAAGAAGTATGCAACAATATGTATTATGTCAACGCGTAAAATCGTTTTCACTATCAAGTTTTTAGCAGGCGATACCATATTAACACTGCCGACTATATAACTAAACTATTATCACTAAATGCGATAATGAGTTCATTTTGTTCTTTGTTCACACTTAAAAAGAGCAATAGTGTTATCAGACGAAGAAAAGCCGTAAATCATACTTTTGTCTTAATGTAGAAGATATTTTTGTTTAAACGTTTTTGAATTATATTGTTTAATATAAAATTAATTTATTAAAGACTGCAAATTGAGGTTCTTGGTCCTTGTTCATTACATAAAACTTATTTGATTTCTAGATATTTTAATTCGTCATTAAAATTATTAACTTTAAACAAAAATATGTACATTGTCTGCGGCTTAAATTTTGAATCTCGTACGCATTTTATTTTTAACAATAAACGGAGTAAAACAGCTGTCAGCTGAACAATCACAATTACAATTATTAATCCAGTGAACACGCCATTATGACGTCATTATATACATATATTTGTACTTCTCTGTCTTTGGAAAACGAAGCGTTTCGAAATTAAGTATTATTTTCTGAATAAATGAGTAATTATGCAGTTTATTATTTAATCCTTTTGTATCATTTATTAAAACTGTGTATCTATCTATACTGTTATAAAATTGTTAAATGTCAAATTTAAAAAAATCAAAGATATTGAAAAACAAATTACTCAGATCGACTAATTACGGGCTTCTGAAACAGAATCCATCGATGTTTGTTTGTTCGGGCTTCACGTAAAAACCATTAGATTAGATAGGTAGATTTTGATTAAACTGTTATAGTCTTAAAGGTACTATTCCGACTTAAACAATAGGGTATGTTTCATCAAAATCGGTCCAGTAGAATTGAAGATACAGCTTGATCCCTGTTTTAGTAGCCCCCCCCCCCGAGCTACTACTGTCTCTTTCCATTCCTTCCGAGATAGTAGTATCCTATACCCTATAGTCCTATTCCAAAATTCCATGTTCCTTGCTCAATATACCTTTCCTACCTTATCCTTTCCTCTCCATTAAGCCGTGGGAACGCAATGAAGAACTTTAACATTTTTAACCGTATAAAAAGGCAGCGCCGCGGTTCGCCACCCGACACGTCTCGTTGCCCGCGTGGGCGGAAAGGGGGCTGCGGATAGCCACTCTGCTACATTGAACGATCGTAGCAGGTGGAAAGAAGTGGTCTCTGCCTACCCTTATGGGCTATCGGCGTGAGTGTATGTATGTATGTAATTGGGCGTAATTATTTTTTTGCATTTAAAGTTTTCTATTTTTTATAGAATAAAATCAAAATAATATCAACTGAGACATGTCCACTGTTATACATATGCCTTGTCCAATGACCAACAAGAGGAGCGGCTCTATGTAGCCTGTATCCACTGGTTACCCACGACCTCATTCAGGTCAAGGTTTACCTAGTCGGAGGTCAACTTACACCTTGGTGCTGTTCACATATGCATTTTAGGGCTCCAACGTCCTTCAGTTCTACCAATTCAGCTTTGCAATCCTTTGAGTTATGTAACTACAGTTTTTTTTTGAAGATTTTCCCATTTTGGATACTATCTCGCAGATACTCCGAAATTATACGGTTACTCTGTATTTTTTATTTAGACTGTATCGATTGATTTCCTCGAGCAACAAATCAAATTGTTGACCCAACATCACATCCATTTACACTGTTCCTATAAACAATGTCAGAACAATAGAGGTAAGTTATCTGTTGCACTTCTTTCGCAAATTCTCCATTCAGTCAATGAAAAACTGAAAGACATTACACCTGATCTAGCAAATATAAAAATGATTCCCGTTAAACATGAAATCATAATAGTAATCTCTCTAATGGCCATAGTATTGAAAGTGGGAACAATAAGACCCAGGATAAAAGATGGAGTGATGCAGGAAAAAAGAGATTACAGGCCTACTAAATGGGTTGCTAATAGTGCTATGGACATATGGTATGGAAACAAAAGCATGATCGATATCTTATCCAGAGAGTTCTCGGATTTAATGTATAAATACACATCGCGATCAGGTAAAAATTCATATTAAAATATTTTTAAGTTATAAGATGTGAGAAAATAATATAAATAAGATAAAGAAAATAAACGATATGATATGAGAAAAGATATATCATAAATAGGATAGATTATGATAGGCAAAATAAGATATGAGAAGAATAACAAATCCATCAGAGAGGTATAATTTAATAGTGACTCATCATCATTAGCTCTTGTAAGTCTACAGCTGCATATGGGCCCCCTCCTTAAAGAGGAGGGATTTGCCATAATCCTCACGCTTGGCAAGCTTCTTGGAGATCGCAGTAGATTTTGAATGAATATCAAGATAACGCTGCTGTTCATTATTCTGATACATCACTTAGCTGGCTAGTAATATATAGAACATATCGTCCCCTTATTGGTAGAATTCATTACTGACAACATTGACCAAAATGTGTTATTGACATCAGCATTATAAGCAAAAGCTGGTCTACATTCCCTTTTTACTCACACATTGATACGATGCGTATATCGCGAGATAGAAAATGTAAATATTTACTAAGTACAGACTTGGTCCAGAAACAAGTTTTGAAAAAAGGAGGATTTGGTCATTTAATGAATTCTGCCAATAAGGGGACGATATATTAAGTGTAATTTTATTTAAATTTCACTAAAAGTTTCAAGTCTTACGATATTCCAAAGTTCTTTAGATATTACAGAGATTTTGTTGGCAACGATAAATACGTGAAACAGTTGAGCTGCCTTCAACAATTACGTCCTGTGTTAGATAATTCTTGGTTTAATTTGGTTATCGAAATGAACAAGCTGGTCAGTTATTTAATTTTAACAGTAAGTCAATGCCAGAAATCGGTAAGTAGTAAGCCAATGCATGTATTTTTATTTTACTTTCAGCACGTGAAACTGAATTTGATAACAGATCCAATAATAATACAACAGGATCAAATACTACAACTATGCGTAGATTTGATGTCATAGATATTCCGACTGTTGAAGTGAATTTCCTTAACACGAACAATGAAACTGTTCAAACTGTAAAAATTATACCTACCAATATTTTTCATTTGATGAATAATACAGTGTAGATAATATGAAATATTCTTTGAATCATTTATACCCATGACAATTTTGTCATCAGTTAATAATTGTGTGTCGGTATTATTAAAATTAATTAATTAATCTGTTACCTATGGCTCAATTTGCGTAGACTTCCCGATTTATATATAAATAATATCTGTATAATTTATTTTTATATATTTTGAAATTTGGATAAGGATGATAAGGATTAGTAACGCTATTGTTTTTGTCTTAAATAGGTATTTAATAGGAACTCATATACTTCTCTTTTGGTTGTTGAAACACTCTAGAAGGATCGACTGAGGTGGTTTGGCCATATTATGCGTCGATCAGGAGAAAACGTCGGTAGAAAATATCATGATATTGTACAGTAGTATACTATTGCATTAATGTTTTTTTAAAAGATAACTCCCGCATTAGGATTAATTCCTGTGTCGCGAGGACTTTACAAACATTCAAATAACGGGAACACAGAACACCCAGACGCGTTTTTTAAACGCTTCAAAGCTATATTTAACGAAAAGATTCAATCTAGGTGAAAAATAACAGCTAATACTGAAGACAATATTAAAAATTTTGAAGAATTTAGTTAAATGAAGTTATCGTTGAAGAAAATTTAATTCATTTTAATTCATACGTTAAACTTCAAACAGATAGCCCTACAAAGAAATGACTACATAATTACAAAAAATATGTAACTATGTAGTCATTTTAACTACGTTTTGTGACTGTTCATGAAATATGGGTTCAACATTTTGACCAGGAAACAGAACTACGAGTAAAATAAGGTGTGGAAAAAATCAACATATTCGCGAGTCAAAAAATTCAAGGTCTCTGTGTTCGCTGATAAATTAATGGCTTCTGTTTGCTGGGTTCAATTATTGAACTAAAAGACAATAAAAGAAGTGTATAACATAATATTAATCAGAAAACTACGTGAGGAAATGTCGAACTAAACAAAATTTGAAAGAACAAATGAAGTGGAAAGCTATTTGGCAGAATGTTTTTTTTTTATGCAGATGCAGATTATTTCAGATGTTGCCTTTCAGACGGCAGGAGCAGAAGTTCTAATTGGTATTAAAATCGGAGTTAGTTTGCAGATTAAGCCTGCTGAAATAGAACTTCCTCAAATAAATTTATACAATTGTAATCGTCATAATCGTAATGTAAAGCTACATATATTGAGAGTGTGTAAATAATTAAATAATAACTAATTCAATTCAGTTTACATAACAGCACCTGGGTTAACAAAGCGCAATTACGGTTCACGAAAATTTTAACAATAGTCACTGAACTCAGTGTTTAAAAAAACTGTATCACAGTTGGTGTTATGTTACTTTAGTGATGCAAAATGAGGAACTTAATGGCAGTTGCTTTTTTCGTAATGGTTAGTAGACAACGTAATACTTGGAATAATACTAAGGTTACATTACTTTTGAAAATATCAACAAGTAATTAGTAATTAATAAATTTCCGAGACCTTGGAGTTAATTGATTTTGTCTGAATTTATTCTTGATTCTAACCTTATTTTTATTATCAAAAGTAGATTTTATACTAACTGATATAATTTTTCTGTAAGGAAGAAACCCTTTAAAAACATTCTACTTGTTATTGTGGAAATTAAGAGTTTTGCTAATTTTAATTTAATTACAGGTGGATCTATGTACTACTAATATTGGTAAGTGTGCATTCAAAATATTATTATTAATATTATTTTTATATTTAATGCTATTTTAATACTTAATCAAAATTTTGATGGCAAGAATA
>WUAW01002390.1:197-15046 GCA_017165845.1 Thaumetopoea pityocampa | reverse complement strand
TATATAACTGGATACTGGCAGAATTGTACCAAACTGGTCAAACGCCATAAACCAAGAAGTGAAGTGAACAGAGCTTTTACTGTACATATACGAAAACTAAACTGCGATGTATATTTCTTTCTAGGAGAGAAAGTAACGTCTTTAGAAGCAACAATCCTTGAAATAACAGCTAAATATGAGGATGCTTCTAAAAAATTATCAACTGCTGATGAAACTAACACTGAATTCGGACAGCAAGTACAAGCACTTAACGCCGATTTAGATAAAGCTCGGGATAAAATAACCCGCTTAGAAAATGAAATAATATCTATTAAAAGTTCACGTGATGCTGCTGTAGATGAGAGAAATGATCTGACGCGTATTTTGCAAAGACGCGATGCTGAGATTGAAAGATTAACATCCTATGAAACTTCAATGTCACAACAGTTACGTGGGGCGATTGATGCTAAATGTGAAGCTTTAGCTTTAAATGATGAAATACAAAGTAAAGAACTATCTCTTCAGTATCGAGAAAAACGTATTGAACAAGAAAGAACCTTGCTCAATTCACAAATTGCTGGTTTAACAGAAGAAGTGAATAGACTTACTTCAGAACTACAAACTGTAAGATTAAACAATACCAGTCGGTTGGTGAGCTTAGAGACACAATTAGCTGAAAAAACTGAAGAATTAAAATCTGCTAATGAAACTATAACTCAGTTAAATGATGTCAAAAAAAGTCTTAACAATCGAGTTGAAAATCTTACACAAAGACTAATGGAACAGAGAGAAATAGAAAATAAAATGACGGATAATTACAAAAAAGAATTAGATGCCAAAACGAAACTCGCAGATTTATTTAAAACTATGCATGATGATGCTGAGGCTAAAACTTTAGAATTAACTGAAGGCATTTCTGAATTGCAAAAGTTATTAAATGAGGCCACAGAGAAATATGGGGAATTGGAGACAAAGTATAAGCAATCTGAGTTGGATCATGAAGAATTAATGGAAAAGAAAAATGAAATCATAACATCCTTAAAAAGTGAACTAGAACATGCTAATGATTTACTGAAAGCAGCAAATGCACACAATCTTGACATGGCTTTAAGTGACTTAGCTCCATCAGCAGCAACTGCTAGTAAACTGCTGAAATCGGGAATGTCGCTAACACAGATATATTCCCAATTGGTTAAAGTGTCTGATGAATTAGCACAAGAAAAAGAGGAAAATAGACGTTTGAATGTAACTATTAATACAATTGTACAAGAACTTGAAGAAAAGGCTCCACTTTTACAAAAGCAAAAGGTTGAGTATGAAGAAGCATTGGAAAGCAATACAGCTTTGTCACAACAAATAGATTCTCTTGTAATAGAATGCAACAGACTCCGAGATGACTACAGTGAGTCCTCTAAAATTGCTAATCATTATAGCCGAGAGAATACCAAATTAAAGGGTGAATTAGCAGATTTAGGAAGACAAGTATGCTTCCTACTAAAAGAAATTGAACATAGCCGTGGTGGTGTTTTGCCAAATGGAGATCACGATTCCTCACTACCTATGTCTAATACTACGAACTCTTCTGATTTAAGTTCATCACATATTATTTCTAAAACTTTAGTCACTTTCAGCGATATTCAGGAATTACAGTCAAACAATCAAAAACTTTTAAGAATGATTCGGGAGTTAACAGATAAGCAAGAAGAATTCGAGCGGAACAAAGAGCAGTTTGAAAGTGGAGAGTTGCAAAGTAAGATAGATACTTTAAAAAATCGAGTTACTGAACTAACCGAAGCTCAAGAACGCCAGACAAAAATGGTTAACGGCTTAATTCGACAAAGAGACATGTTTAAAAAATTGTATCATGATCATATGAAAGGCAAACGCCACGAATTGTCAGCATCTGAAGTTGCAGAATTAGAAAAAAGTGGAATTTTTTCAATGGAAGTAACTCCTGAACTCGTTACTAAACAAACTCCCGCGGAGTCGCCTTCATTTGAAATAAAATACAAAGAAACAGAAAAACATTTAGAGCTTTTAAAAGAGGAATACAAAACCTATAAAGAAGAAAAAGTTACTAATGAAAGAATGTTGTTTGAACAAATAGACAATATGAGACAGGAAATTGCTAGACTTACGGCAGCAAATAGTAAATGTGCTTCGACTGCAGAATATAATAATGAAAGACTTAAAATTTTACAAACTAATATTACTACATATAAGAAACAAATTGCTTCTCTCGAAGAAAAGAATAAAGTATACAATACTACAATAGCTAAACATGAAGTTTCGCTGCAACATTTAAGGGATGAAGCCCTAAATGCTCAAAGTAAACTTGCTGCTGCAGAAATACAGTTAGAAAATATGAAATTAGAATGTAAGTTACTGAAAGATGTAGAAGTACGCCTGCAAACAGAAAATGAAATATTTAATCGTGAAAGGCAAGGGCAATCTTTATTGCTGAAAAACTTGGAATTAATAAAAGCTAGTTTGGAACGTGTTGAAGCTGAAAATGGAGCAAAGTTAGAAATGAGGTTAGATGAAGCTACCAGAGAATGCTCTGCGTTAAGAAGAAGACTTCAAGAAGAACAAGACCGTTTCAGAGAATTGGCGGCACATCTAGAACGGCAGACGCAAACAGCAAAAACACGAATGCAGGAAGAGAAAGATGCAGCTGATTTATTACGAAAAGAGATTAAAGAAATGAGACAAGAATTATCAGAGAAAGGCAAAGCAAATGAAGAACTGGCTAAGAAACTTAAAATGGCCCTTGCACCCAGCACTGACGAAGGTTTTGATACTGTTAAGAAAATAAAGGAACTCGAAAATAATTTGACTGAAAAACAAGAAGAAATTAAATCACTTCAAGAGCAACTTAGCGTAGCTAAGGAACATATTAAACAGTATTGTGATATTTCAGAAGGAGCAGAAAAGGAATTAAAAACTCTCAGCAGTGAATATGAAAAGTATAAAAGAGAGACTGATTCCAAATTAATTGAATATACCAATAAACTGCAACATTTGGAGGATAAATGTTCCGAATTGGAGGCAGAGTTGTCATTACACGCAAATGGAGAACATTCCACTAGTAACGCTACATTAAGAAATGAAATAGCCAGCATTAAAGAAGAGTTAAACAATGCTCTGTCCAATGTTAACACTTACCAATTGGAACTTGAATCTGCTCGTTCTGAAATAACTAAATTGTCACAAGCTGTACAATGTGCTGAAGAAAAGTATACACATGAAATGATTTTACATTCTAGTGATATACAAACATTATCTCAAGTAAAAGAAGAACTTTTAAAAGCACAAAATGAAATTAACGAAATAAAATCTTTAAAAAATCGTGCTGTCGAAGATTTGGAGAATGAAAGGAAATCGTGGATTGATAGAGAAAAGATTCTTACTTCTGAAAATGAACAGCTGTCAGAACGCTTAAAAGACTTAAATAGTCAAAATTCAGTATTACATGATCAAATTCAAGCTTTGGGCACGCAGCTCTCAGTTTCTCACGCATCTCGATCTCGATCAGAAAGTATGAATGACTCTGCAAATGACTCAAATATCAACATCTCCATTGGTGATGAGGACGGAAAAAACTCGGAACAATTGTTCCAAGTGGTAAAGTTTTTGAGAAAAGAAAGAGATATTGCCATGGCCAAATTTGATATATTGCAAGCTGAAACAATGCGTCTTAAATCGCAGTTAGAAATAGCTGAGAAACAGCTTGATGATACCAAATTAGCACTTGCATCTGAAAGAGAAAATTCAGAAGTGAACATAGTGACTGTTACTAAACAGTCGGATATATTGAGAAAAGTAGAAACTTTGAATGCATTAACAGATAGTAACAGAATTTTAAGGGAAGAACGTGATACTTTATTAGCTCGTGTCGAAGAGCTTACTGCATCAGTTAAGACTCTGGAAGCGCAATTGGCTCCATTACAAGAAAAAATTTCCGATGTTACATCTAAAAATGAAAGTCTTCAATCTGAAAACAATGCATTAAAGGCAGATTGTGCTAGATGGCGGACGCGTGTCAACAATTTGGTTGAGCGTGCCAACAAAACTAGTCCTGAAGACTGGAAGCGACTCCAAAATGAACGGGAAACATTAGCAAAAATGCTGACTAATGAGAAAGAGAATGTTAGAAAACTCAGTGAAGAACTTGGTTCTATTAAGGTAGAAAAGGCCAAATTAGAAGAACAATACACTTTGTTGTCACGTCAACAAAATATTTTAGCAGATGAAAACAAAAAACTCAGTGAGGAACTCCAGACTTTAAAGGATGATATGGCTCGTTTAACTGAAGAATTAACAAAAATTAAAACTGAATATTCTTCAGCTGTTGATTCCAATACAAAATTAACTGAAGAACTTTCTAATAAGGATGCTTCATTGACAGATATTAGAAATAAAGAAAATCAAATAAGAAAAATTGCTAAAAAATACAAAGCTCAATATGAGGAATTAGTGAAGTCAGTTGAGGAAGAGAAGAAAAAGAATGAGGGTGATATTGCTGCTGCCGAAGCTGCTGTGTCAGAAACCAGTAAGAAATTCGAAGAAAAAGTTACCGAACTTCAAGCTAAATTAGAAGCAGAAAAAGCAAACACTGAAAAGTTGAAACAAGAACTTGAAATACTTAGGACAGCTAATATGGATAAAGAAGAAAAAGCCAAACAAGTCTTGAAACAAGCTAAAAGTAAAATTGTGCAGTTGACAGAACTTAAAAATACGCTAAGTCGCGAGTTGGATGAATCACGAAATAAAATAGGTGCCATTGAACAAAGTACTCGTGACGAACAAGATGTAAGATTAGCACTAATAAAATCACAATACGAAGGGCGATTGTCACGCTTAGAAAAAGAACGTAGTGAAGCGCAAGCTGAGAAAATGAGAGAAGTAGAAGCTTTGCATCAAAAGGTTACTCTGTTGCAAAGACAATTAGCCAGCCAATCCTCAACATCTAAACAACAAACTACCACTGAAAAAACCACAACAGATCCACCTACTGCTAATATAAAACCGATGGCTGGTAAGCACAGTGATTTTAAAAATAACTCTTCTTTTAATTCCTATGATAAATAATAAAAACATTGTCAGGTGTAGCACAACAGAGCGTTACGCCCAGTCGACGTGGAGGGGAAACACCCCTAGCATCGATTCGTCCCATGGCTCAGGTGGGGCCTACTGCACCTCACGATGCGCATACGACTGAGTATATGCCAGCGTCTTCTTCGCGACCACTCCCACGTGCCGCTCTCGCTGCATCTACCGCACCGCCAGAATCAACACAGGTTTTATAGTCATATATATCGATAAAGTTCAATTTATTTTCTAATGAATGAATGGCCTTGTAAAATCTAGATCCTCTTCCTCTTGGCGTCATTAATCCGAGCTTCCATTGCCTGGATCCGCCTTCCTACTAAGTTTCCTCCACTTTGCTCGGTCTTTGACATACTCAATCGTAAGTCCATTGGCTTCCATGTCCTTGGTCACAACACCAGCCAGCGCTTCTTAGGGCGGCCCCGAGATCGTGCTCCAAGAATAGCCACATCGAGGCACCTCCTACCGACGTAGTCTCTGGGCCGGCGCATTACGTGACCGAAGCATCTCAGACGACTCTCCTGGAGCTTATCTGCCACGTCACGTACGCCGAGACTTCCTCGGATATATATGTTACGCACGCGATTAGTACATGTGACGCCACTCACCCACCTACCTCAGCATCCTCATCTCCGTGACGCGGAGCTCCTGGATGTGTCTACTCAAGGTCAGCCAACATTCACTGCCATAAAGGAGAACTGGTCTGGATCTAATCTAGATAGATCTTTTCAAATAGAAGATATAAAGCTTAACTACTGCGAAATTTTAATGTAATCTTAACTGTCACAGGACATGGATACTACTGAAGTAGGAATGGGTAGCTCTGGCTCTAGTGATAGCAGTGCACAACCTTCAACTCATTCTCAAGCTCCGCAACAGGTAATGAATCGTTAACATTCTTTTTAGTCGCGTGTTCACCACTAATTCATATCTGTAACTTTGCCCTCTCATCAGCATATTAGAGGTAACAATAATTTACACCGTTTTGCAACTTGTTTCTGGAGCATTACACAAAATTGTGAAGGGTCAGAAACTTGTTTATAGGCTGCCATGTGCTAAAAAAAACTGACACTAGACATTCCTAAAGCTCACTGTCAAAGAGGATCTTATAAATAGAGCACCGCACCAAATGCTTTCAAACCGTCACCTGACCTAGTTTTTGTTGCCAACATAGCATTCGATAGGGTTCTATCGCCGCATGAAAATTCGGAACGCGGTGGGTCTGATAACATTCCCGTTGAGAAATTGAAAGTAATAACTAAACATGGTATAGCTCTATTGACAAACCTCTTGAACCGCATTTTCAGGATTATACCTAGTGGATGGAGATATAGCCTGATCGTGCGCTCTGAGCACTGCTATTTAGTACTAGATTAAAGGTAACACTATGGTGCCGATTCTTTGTAACAGAACTTAACTCTTTGGCGTCTGACATTAGAAAAACATAGGGAGGGATTAAATTTAGTGTTGTCTATTGCCAAAGCCTGTTCACCAATCTTTATCACAAGTATAGGTAACTCGTAAAACTTGCAGCTGGCGTCACAGGGCAAATTATAGTATCCTAACACAACCTAGTTAACTAAGATTCGAATGACGAAACAATTATTCTGAGCAAATGTGAGTGGAAGTATCGGAGAAAGTTTAGTCGCAGGATATAACTGCTACTGATCACCTTGATGCATCTGTGGCGAACTACTTCGCTACATACTACCACGTCTCCTCAACAGATGGCGCAACTCTTGAATGACGACATTATCATAGAGGTGTTAATCTCGCTGATGAAATTTCGTAATGATCTAGCGTATATACAACATACCGACATCAACTGTCGGGGCAGTGACAAGCCCCGCCAGACGTAGCATCCGTCTGGCCGGAGGATCTTCCTTTTTCTGATACTGCCATTCACGCCACTTTTCGACCCATTGCTGGTGACATCACGACGTTATTATCAAAGTCTTCACGCCACCGTTGATCATTCGCTCCACCATAACTGGTGACCCCCATCAACTGATTCGCGCGGCCTCGCAGTAAGAGTTGGAGGAACGACACTATTTTTATGCCGGCCTCTCAATTCATCTTTTACTAATTCTACTTTTAATGTGGAGGCCTCTACCCAGCAGGGGCCGTTATCAGGGTGATGATGATTGCCTCTTGTAGTTTAGCGTAAAACAGTTGCTCATAAACCAGTAAAAATGTTTCGACTAGGCTGTTGCAATGGTAATGCCACGCATAGAGCAGCCTAGTGGCGCCAGCTCAGGCAGCGTATCGGGCGGTTCTGCCGCGAGCTCCGCTGTCACTCCCAGCGTACCGACGTCTGCGGCATCCGCACCACCACTTACTGGTAAGTGTTTTTTCTCAATCACACTTGAATATTTGGTTATGAATGGGTAAATGTGTGACTACTCAGGGAAAAATAATAAAAAAATAGGACTGATTTTTTTTTAGTAGTTACGATCGTAATTTTGAAAAACCTTGAAATTGTACACCTTGTATGACATTAGATACTACGACCATAAACTTGCAGATAGAATTGTCATTTTTTGTATTGGCAAGTATGATACTTGCTAATTTGTTTCTTAAATTGCGGACAATTTTTTTTCTGTTCCAATAAAACCCATTTCTGAACAAATTTTTCTTACTTAAAAATGTTTCTAATGTACCCGTGGCTTTCCTCAAGGCCGTAAATTTAAGATTCCAGTTGGAGTGAGGCGAATAGTCATTTTTCGAAGTGTGAGCGAGTTAGATAGTGACGCTAACGTGACAGAGACGGAGAGAGTCATTTCAAAATTTTTATTTTGTGAGCGAGTAGTGATGCCACTTATTCGCTATTGCACACACAATACAGATCAGTACGTTACGCTCCTTTGTTATCAGAGCATCTTTCTGTATTCGTTCCTGTTGATTTCGTACTTACCAATTTTTGCTTCGTTTTGTTAATAAAAAATTTTACGTTTTTGCGTATCTTTAATCGGCATGTTACGAAATCACGTCTAATTTTGTATATAGAACTTAATTTTGACGTGTTTAACAAAACTGACGGCGCCAAAATTGTGTTACAGCAGATTTACCACAAACGTATCCAGCTTTCATCACCTATGACGATGTCAAACACAACATTCGAGTTACCTTCGTTATACTTTTCAAGCATTTCGCGACACCAAACGATGAGATTGCTTCGACCACGTTTAATTTCATTCAACCAGTTACAAACAGTGGCACGAGATGGGTCTTCATCGTGAAATGCTAATTGAAATCTGTCATAACATAGTTGTCCGTTAAGACCGCAATGAAAGTCGTAATAAATCATAGAGCAAAAATTTTCTCTAGTCAAATTCATTTAGACGCACGACACGTACTTTTAAAATTATTGCCAATTTATAAAAATCAATATATGAATTAAATCTACATCTACAGCTTCTTAAAAGTTCTTTATTTGAAATTTAAATGAATTTGTCATCGGTAGCTTTTCTTACAGGCCAATTATAAAAACTTTCAGTGTGACCATTGTATGTATCTATTTCTATACTCTATGGATGGAAGTTGTACTTCTGGTTAACCAATTTTCCTAGTACCCAAAATAAATGCCGTGAGTGTTTACTAATTTATGGTTTTTTTGTCCTAAAATATTAGCTCATCAACAAAGGTGCGTGCAACCACTAGTTTTTAAATAAATTTACTGTCTCTGTCATCCCAGGAACAACAGGTGGGGCTGCAACATCTGCAGTAGGCTCACAAGGATCGGGTAGTGTTAGCACATCACACGCTCCTCCCGGGGTCAGCACGTCGCAGCCTGTTGTAGGTGTGAGCACTTCACAAGCTCTGCCAGGGGTGAGCACTTCGCACCCACCGCCCGGAGTGAGCACCTCTCACGCACCTCCAGGAGTGAGCACGTCTCACCCGCCCCCCGGTGTTAGCACATCGCATGCACCGTCTGACGCGCGTCCGCCTAAACGTCGACTACAACAACGCCCGCTCGCAGCAAAGAGGACGAGGGTGCAGGTATGACTCTTTAAGTTTTTTTTAGTCCTGTTGTAATGAATCATACACAGAGTTCCATACGCATTTTAATTTAACTTAGTTTCCACTTATCCAAAAAAATGGCCAAGTGTACAGTGACGGGTTTACGTAGTCTAGAGTGTATATACAAATTTAATTACATATATAAATTTGTTTATATATAAAAATAACGAATAAATATAAAAATTATTGCACGATCAACTACCTCATAAAATAATAGTCTTCACATTTTTTTTAAATAAATTCATTATATATCCTAGTATACCGAATTTCTATGAATTTTTCGATTTTACTTATATCTTGTCCTACAAACTTAATCGGAAAGCCATTGTAGCTGAAAAATCTAAAAACGACATTATTTTTTAATAAACTCTCGTAAAACCTCATATTGTGTGTCCACTAGGTTAGTTTTTGACAGCGCATATAAAGATGACTATGTAACTTCGTACAAGTATCTAGCAAATTACACATTTTTCATATATGTTTTAATTAACGTTACGGCTTTTAAGGGACTAAACTTTTGGGATGTGGCAAACTGAGAATACCGAGAAATGTTAAATAAATCGATTATTATGTATGTTGTGATTATCTATTTATTATTGATATTATGAAAAGCCTGTAGTGTTACAATCCTCAATACGTACATATTTTGAAAATTAAGTAAACCAATAAGTATCTGTATATTGTTGAGCTATGTGCATCGAAAGTTCAACACTAATATTTAGAAGCTTATTCTACATAAATACAATACTTTAATTTTAATTTTCGACATAGAAGTGTATGTATCTGATGAGCAGACTGTCTGAATTATAATAGATTGATATGAATTTATGTAATAGATTGTTATTGTCGAAAGTTATATTCTTTCCTAAACCGTTAATATCAGTCGACAGTTTAAGGGATCTAAATCTTTTTTTTTTACTGCGATTGCCTTATAAAAGAATATCCTGTGTATAACTCTAGCAGATAATAAAATTACATTATTATTCGTAAAAACTTAAAAAAATCTTAATTATAATTAAGGGAATAGTTATAGAAAATATCCGTACCAGGCGTGAATAATTTAACAAGTCGAAAATGTACACTTTTCAGAGCAGCCATTTTTAAGTTTACGTTTTATCTGTAAATTCTATTTTAATACAATTTAAATTTAATATTTTTGCGTGAATGTGATTAATTTGATTGGAAGTTTTAGATAACAGGAATATTCAATGAGTGATTGTATTTACTACAAAAAAAATGACATCAACTTGTTCACCGATGACTATTAAGTTATACACTTAAGAAATATACCTTAAAGTGAATTACGTTCCACAAAATCTCCGTTTCCTTCTGCATCAGGATCTTCGGTATATATATCGGGATCGATATTGGGTATTGTTATCAGTTTTAACGTTGTATAAAATTCGTGAAAAACAGGATCTATCACAGGCAATAAATCCATCAAATCCTTTTTTTAGTTGTCCAAATTGTATTTACCTCTTTTCCTGTAATTTGTTTTTGACTTTTTTTGATAATAAATTAATATAGTGTCATATAGATCCTTAAATGTTTTTTAATTAGGTATTATATTTTAAATAGGGATTTGAACGCTCCCTGGAAGTGGAGTACCAAGTTCCTACGTCGTCGCGTTGTGATCAAGATGACGAAGGCGTAATAGTAGTCGACTCCGAGGAGGATGATGAGCGCTGCACGGGGACCATGTACAGGGTAGGTTTCATTCACGAGATATTTCTCTTAGCACGCGTTATAAATATACACATCTTCTACACACTAAAATTAACCTGACCTACGTCAGGATCTGCTTTATTGCAAGGAATGCCCAATGATATATGTATGTACATAATACTGACCTTAATAGAGCAATTCAGACTATGTAACAAGTGTACCAACCCATACTGAGCTAACTTGTCGACTATGCCATGATTTTTTTTGCTATGTGTGTAATGAACAGAAATCGATGTCCCAACGATGATGACAAGTCTGTACTGTGCCCCATAAAAATGTACGCGAAATACGAAGGTTAAAAATCAATATCCCTATTTTTGTGATCACAGGAAGGCGAAGAGGATGACGATGACATGGAAGAAGAACAAGAAGTTGAGGGTGGAGAAGAAGAGGAGGAAGTTGAAGGCGATGATGGAGAAAATGCTGCGCGACAGGTAGTTTTTTAATAATATTAGAGTAGACACAGACTATTTTTTTTTAATTGGTTCAATTTATTTGTAATTGTTATAAAATTAGTGTTACTGAAACTAAACTTCATTCGATGCGTCACAATATTGGCAACTCAATAGACAAATCTCAAGATTCATCAAACGGGATATATTGACAGACATCGACAAAACCAGTATGTATTAAAAATAAAAAAAAATACTTGAGCTCAACAAAAGCTTAGTGTTCAAAAGGGTTTGTCTAGTGGACAAAATCAGACAATGAAACTGAAGACTGATTTTGTGTCAGTGAGGCAATCATTTCTAAGTCAAAAGATTTTCAGCAAGGAAAGTTAATATGGACAGTTATACACATCAAGGCAGAGTACGGTTACTAGTTTTGCCAAAGTCCTTACAGCTAAATAAACCCGGCACTGTACTGAAGATCCGTCATCACTAGTTCGTCCCGATCGTCAGCCAGTACAGGTTTAGTGTGACTCACAAAATCAAGGAGACCACGATATCAGGTTCAAGAAATGACTAGGAAAACTTGTACTCCGAATCCTTTACAAAATGTTAAGTTCCGTTATTCACGAAACCACTATGCCGTGTGTCTGGAGTAGAAGTTGTGTCATGTTATTCTTCAAGAAATGTGATAACATTTTTAAAGCGCTACGGACCTGTCTCGTTTGAAACCGAGGAGACTGCAGGGGCTGCAGCAATATTAATTGATGATAGAATTAACAGTTTTAAGATTTACAATTTCATATGCATAGTATAATGGCAGACACATTATATACACTTAATTTATGCTTATGGTACTGTCTACCAGTCAAACTTTACATAAAGCCGTACTTTATTTTATACATAAATTATTTTTAAATGTTGTGTTAGGAGTCCCCGGCACAGTCGCCAGAGGCGGGCGATGAAGGCGAGGAAACAGAAGAAGGCACGCTACAAGCAGAAGTCGCCGTAGAGCCCGACAGCGAACCCGCTCCCGCTCACCAGCAGATCGAAGCCATTAGCAGTGGCACCGAACGTAACTTACTCAACACATCAATTTATTTATAGAAAAGGTGACAAACTAGCATGCAGGTCACCTGATAGTAAGAAATCACCACTGTCTATCAAAATCCGCAACACCAAAATAGTCACTGAGTGTTACCAAATGCAAACAGCTTCTTTGTCATTCACTAATTGGATTTATATTGGATGTGTGGCGCCAACATGGCACTAGAGCCGGCTGTGCTAAAAATGTTAGTTGACAACAAGTTGGATGCAAAAGACCTAAAATTGTTCATTGTGCTATTATAGGTCTTACTAGTTTTTGCCGGCGGCTCCCCCCGCGTGAATGTCGGTTTTCAGCTACAGAAGAAACCCGAATCAGTCATAGATTTATATGAAAAACCTTAGAACCACTTTTACTTGAGCTCTCGTACTTTAACGGCGGCTACTAAAACAGGGATCAAGTTGTAACAGTTTGACCAAAATCTACTCACTAATTTTTGCATAAAACTCGAATGAATAAACAAACATCGATGGATTTGGTTTTAGAAGCGAATTAGTCGATCAGAGGAGTTTTTTTTTTTAATATATTTCATTAACAAAATTTGACCTTTAACACTTTTATAATACATAATATCCAACAGTGGACGTCTTTAAGCTAGAGATGATGAATGTACAAAAGCTCACTATTATCGATATTGCTCTTTTATTGTGACCATATTTTGTTATTTTAGTAGATGCACAAGTAATATAATTTTTATTGCGTAGCGAGTGGTACACTGTCGCTGGGCGGTAACGGTGGTGACGATGGCGACGACAGCATTGTTCCTTCTACACCCACACTTTATGTACCAAGACGCAACGATGGGTACGTATCAGTTATGACAAAGGACAACAATAACACTAAGGCCAAAACTTATATCTAGTCTTGTATAAAATATAACCTTAGTGTAGTGTATACCAAAACTTATATCTAGTCTTGTATAAAATATAACCTTATAATTTAGGTCGCTCTGCGGACGATGAAGCATGTTCTCTCTCTCTTTTGGACAAAATTCGAATTAATAAATACTATCTGTAGGAGAACCGGAGACAAATCCCGAATCAGTGGACTATTATGATATCACGATTGTTGATGTACTGGTTACTGATGGAGCGGAGCCCTGAGGATCGTGTATCGACTAACGTAATGTATGTATGATGCCTTCCAGATGAATGACTACCTACACAAGGAGACATGACATAATTTTTGGGAGAATTGTCTCAGTGTTGCTTGTAATCAAACAAGAAAATGTTTTTAGACATATCATAATATACCCGTTTTGTGTAATACCATTATCAGCAGACTATAAGTGGTACTGTTCGAGCGTGTACTTATTACTTCAACGTTTTAATCACGTTTAATATAAACTGGAGAAAAATTGTCTGTTGTTAAAAAATAAGACTTCTCGTGAATGTGAAAACTCTGTTCATAACAGTATAAAATTCGCTTAAGGCCTAAATAATCCAGAATCAGGAATAAATGCCCTCTATTGGACTGATAAAGGATGCCATATTATTAGGCTGTAATTATATGCATGTATATCAGGTTCGGTGAAGCGGTGGTGTCCCCTCTGGGAGCGGGCGGCGGCGCGGGCGGAGCGCGCTTCACGTTCGCGGAAGCGGGCGCGGGCGCGGCGCCAGCGGCGCACCACGACACGCACGCTGATCTTGCTGCCGCGCTACCGCCCGCGCCACCCGCGCTTCCTACTTCCGACTCGCGTACGTAAGACCTGATAAATATATTTGGAAACTGAATTAAATATATTCTTTCTGGCTACACTTTAATTGATGACCAAAATAATATGTCCATTGATCTCAGTGAAAATCTTCATTTTGATCGAACAATTAAAATACACATAAATTTTGATAAAATTACACATTCTAACACACTATAATAATCCAAAAACAAAAAATTAATTCACCACCCATTTGTTACCAGCTGGTGTAACGAAATCGACACGGAAGTTGCTGGGTGAGGCGCGCACCGTCTTAAGACTACGCGTCATAATCGTTAAATGGAAAATATATGGAATGACGAGTGTCCTGTATCTATCTATGTACTATTATAAAATTGTTAAATGTCAAATTTTGTGAATCAAAGAAATTAAAAAAAAAACTACTCAGATCGATTAATTAAGGGCTTCTGAAACCTAATCCATCGATGTTTGTTTATTTGTTCGGGCGTTACGCAGAAATCAGCGGGTAGATTTTGGTTAAATAAATTCAGTCCTAAAGATACTATTCTGACTTAAATACTGCAGCATGTTTCATCAAAATCGGTCCAGTAGAATTGAAGATACATCTTTTTCCCTGTTTTAGTAGCCGCCATGTACGAAAGCTCAAGTTAAAATGGTTCTAAAGGCCGAATACTGAAACGCCACTTAAATCTACATATTAACTGAAGGCCTTCTAAACTTAAGTATTCCTCAAATTAAAATGGTTACACAAACGACACCCAAGCTATTTGAAGTGATTATCTACAGTCCGCGACAAAAGTATAGACCACCCCCCTAATTTTGTAATATCTAATATAAAACTACATTT
>WUAW01002388.1:4802-17173 GCA_017165845.1 Thaumetopoea pityocampa | reverse complement strand
GGAATTCGATTGGAGAGGCCTATGTTCAGCAGTGGACAGCTATGGGCTGAAATGATGATGAATGATGACCTTCTGTGTTGCCATAAGAATCTACAATGAGCTGTCTATTAAAACAAGGGAAACTTCGGATACCTTCATCTTTAAAAAGAACCTACACAGTTTGTTGATCAGTTAATGTTACTATAAATTGAGTGATCATTTTAGTGACAACTTTTAATTGGTGAAAATATCCGACTTCCGATATTAGTCAATAACCTGATATTTGTGATTTTGTTATGGCGTGTTATTTAATTGAATCTTGTAATAATTATTTTATCGAAAAACATATTTTTAAGCTAATAAATGTAACTATAATTTTGCATGCCAATTTGGTTGAATATAGCTGTACTGATTTAAATGTAATTTAACACCTGTAATTACCTATGTTCACATTAGGGGCACACACTCATGCTTTTTTAATACCATAAATTCATGGTATAGATAGTAAACTGGCGTTTAATAGATTATAAGGTGTAGCAACCAAAAAAATAGATATTCCATAAAATATAGTAGGTATCATAAAAAGATGTAACTCTAAAAAATATGTTACACCCGGGAAGGGCGATGGCTTTATTTTTAATCAAAAATATATTGTATATGAGTAGATTTAAGCTCACAAAAAATTTATACCCAACCCACTATGTCCTCCATGGATAAACCAAAATTAACCTTAAAAACAATAATTCCACAGTAACTTTTTTAATGGGAAGAGTGTATAGAACGCATATAGAGTCCATTTTTTACAGTTGAAAGAAGGCATAAAAATAGAAAAATGCTTATTAATTATACTCTATTAGTTATTAAAGTTTAGACATATAGATGTCCACATAGTATGTATATAAAACATTCACAATACATCCGAAAATATAAATTTCCAAAAATAGAACTTTCAAATCTATTCACATAAAAAAGAAATTAAAAGTATCAAACCTCTCTAGATGGGCTATATCGATCGAAATACAAGTTCTGTACAAAAAGTGGACCAGTATCGCCGCTCTCACTCGCACGCGAGCACCGACATACCACGAGAAAAAGATAGTGATACCAGTCGCCCGCGCCCACGTAAGGAGGCCGGTACATTGAACTCTAGCGTTCGAGCGACACGGTCGAAACATTCTTCGTCTCCCTCGCACGGAGACCAAACGGCTAACCTCCATACCATTCGAATTTCGAGTCGAAACAAACCCCACCTTGCTCTCGTCTTGGGGTTTTAAAATTCCATTCTGTATTTCGTATCGCGTTCTCTACAATTGGAATTAACCTTTTTCGTCTAAGAAAATTTATATTTTTTATTTTATTGTATAAAATTTAACAAGAGTGAAGTGGTCAATGAAATTATACGGTGTAGGCCTAAATACAGCGTGTTGTACTGACTGAGGAATGAAGGGTTTGTGATTTATTTGTACTATAGCAGTGGTGTCAGACGATGGCACAGCCGAACATTAACGACGCTGTGCTCGGACGATTGGCATAATCATTTAAAACTATTAGGTAAGTAGGTACCATTAATTTACCAAAAAGTATACACTTGTACCATTTCAAATATTATAATTTGTAGATATTGTAATATTATTTAGAACTAAATGTGATGCATATACATAATAACCCTTTATTTGGTTCAAGCTAAAAACTTTTATATTAAAACGCCGTAAGAAATTTGGGACTTGGTATTCTTGAAACCACGTGCACATAATTTATATTAAATTTTTGTATGTTTTTCCAACTATATTTATTAGAATTACAGTACAACATTGAAATAAAACTATTTTACGGGAATTTATCACGATTTATTTTAAAAGTTCCCCACCGTTTGAACGCTTTAAAGGATCCGTGATCGTAGGTAGTCTGAGAGGGGTTGATCTTCAAACTTCTTGAGTACCTATCATTATTGGCCTCGTCTACATAGAAAGAGCTATAGTATTTTTAAGATCTGTGCAGATTTCTGTTTGATTTTAGATTTAATAACATTTATTAAAACGTTCCTTGCCAGTGGGTTACCAAATTACTTCTTTTTTTTAATTAGATTTTTTAATGCAATAGATTCGCAAAAAAAAACTGTAATTTTCAAGTCGTCAGGCATTTTTGGTATTGAAGCCGTTCGTTGATACGGACAATTTCTTTCAAATTCTACTCTTTTTACTCACAAACACTAAAATAAAATAACATTTAAATGAAAAACTAATACAGAGACAATATTATTTTGATTATAGCTAGTTATACCTATACCTAAGTTTTTGTGTGACGCCGGGATATAATAATAGCGTCACGCCATCCCTTCACCTGGTTGCTTTGAGAACCAGCCGGCGGGTGCACCAGGGTAACGGGCAGTAACCTTACCCTGTTATTCAATCAAAATCCACTGCGGTCTCCGAGACGACTGCCAAGCGTAGAGATTATGGCAAATCCCTCCTATTTATGGAGGAGGCCTTGTCCAACAGTGGACTCTTACGGGCTTAAGATAATGATGATGACGATGTCTGAATTAACAGAAGAACACGGTCCCCACACTTACTTTATAAATGCGAAACTATTTGCTGGTTTATCCTTTTTTTCACCACAAAAAAGTATAATTCCTCATCAGTTAGTTAATTAAAAAAAAAAAAAGAATTATGCCAGTGAGTCCCGGGTTCGAATCCTGGTAGGGACAAACTTTGTGTGATGAGCACAAATGTTTGTATCCGAGTCATGGTCGTATTTATCTATTTATGTATTGTATTTATCTATATAAGTGTGTATATCGTTGTATAGTACCCGAGACACAGGGAATCCTAGTTTGGGACTAGATCAGTGTGTGTGGAAAGTGTCCAGAATATTATTATTATTATCTCTTTCAACTGATACAGATTTTTTAAAAACGGTAATTATGTACCACCTGTAGATATATAGAGAATATTGTGTAACATTTATAACATAATCTCTTTATAATTTGATTATGATGCTAATATCAAAAAAAAACTATTCTAATAAAATAATTTATAGCAATAAAAACAAACAAATTAATCCGTGACCAAGGGGCCGTTCAAGTATTACGTAAGCAGGTTCATTACAATTATTTACCCACCCATCCCTCTTGTCAGAAAAATTAATCAAAACTCTTACACCCAAATGCTTCAATAATAAGCAAAGCAAAGACCCCCGCACCCCCGCCGCCCCCCGCCCCCTATAGTGCTTACGTAATACTTGAACGGCCCCCAAGTAAGTACCTTATAATAATTAGTAGGTACTAAAATGTACAAATTACCGTTTCAACAGTATATTTTTATTGTGCAGTGGACAAATGGTTGACACATTTATCATTGCGGTAGGTCAGTAATAAAAACTTATTAAACTAATACCTTTTTACATTTCAATTTTTTTTATACGAAGAGGTACCCAGTAGATTGGGTAATATGTACGTTTGACCATTTATACAGGTGTCCCACAGGTGTCCCACACCATGCAGGGAAAATACTCTAAAATATCTACTAATAAAACTCCACTGATTGACAGACAACGCACGTCTTAAGGCTGTGTATGTAGAAACGTGGCATTTTGCACACAATTTCCTTATTTATATACATAATATAGATATGTATATATAACCATTTATACAGGTATCTCAAATTTATACACCATACTATACAGGGAGAATACTTCAAAATATACATACATACATACAGTCACGCCTCTTACCCATTGGGGTAGGCAGAGACTACTTCTTTCCACCTGCTACGATCGTTGAGTGTAGCAGAGTGGCTATCCGCAGCCCACATTTCGCCTCCGCGGGCAACGAGACGTGTCAGGTGGCGAACCACGACACCACCATTTTATAAGGTTCAAAAGTTCCTCACGCCTTAATGAAGAGGAAAGGAAATAGGATGAGGTAGGAAAGGTGTATTGAGCAAGGAATATGGAATTTGGGAAAAGGATTACAGGATATAGGATACTACTATCTCGGAAGGAGAAGGAAGAGACAGTAGTAGCTCGGGAGGCCGGGGTCGCTTACCCGTATACTTAAGTCTATTTGTCGAATAGGCTAAAAGACTAAGTACTCCCTGACCTTCAAAATATCTACTTAATAAAACTCCATAAACTGACAAAACGTACATATTAAACCTGCGGATATATAATCATGATATTTTGCAAAGGACTTCCTTATTTATATAATATTGGATTTGGCCTTATATAAAGATGTCCCATGGGTGTACCACGCTATACTAGAAAATACTTCAAAATATCTACTAAAAAAACTCCACTAACTGATAGACAACACATTTATTAAACCTGTGTATCTAGAATCATGACATTTTGCACCGAATTTCCTTATTTATATATAACATATGGTTTGACCATTTATACAGGTGTCCCACAGGTGTGCCACACCGTGCAGGAGAATCCTTTAAAATATCTACTTAATAAAACACTACTAATTAATAGTCAACGTACATATTAAACCCAAGGATGTGTAATCATAACATTTAACAAAGGACTTCCTTATTTATATAATATAGGGTTTGACCTTATATAAAGGTGTCCCACAGATGTGCCACAGTATTTCAGAAAAATACTTCAAAATATCTACAAAAAAAAACCACTTATTGATAGACAACGCACATATTATACCTGTAGGTGTAGAATCATGACATTTTGCAACGAATTTCCTTATTTATATATAACATATGGTTTGACCATTTATACAGGTGTCCCACAGGTGTGCCACACCGTGCAAGAGAATACTTTAAAATGTCTATTTAATAAAACACTACTAACTGACAGACAACGTACATATTAATCCTGTGGATGTATAATCATGACATTTTGCAAAGGACTTCCTTATTTATATACAGTGTTGCACCACTCATACAGGTGCCCCATATGTGTGCCACACCATATCGGAGAAATACTTCAAAATATCTATAATAATATATAATACTTGGACACATTTTAGCACACACATTTATCTAGCTCCAAATCAGGATCCCCTGTGTCATGGGTACTAGACAACGATATACATACTTATATATAGATAAATTTTAATAAATGTATAGATAAACATCCATGACTCGGGTAGAGATATTCGTGCTCATCACACAAAGTTTGTTCCTACCGGGATTCGAACCCGGGATGAAGAGGCACAAAAAGCAGGTTCGCTACTCCTAAACTGATCAGTCCTGAAAATGGGTAAAAAAGCCTTTGTTGAGCAAATTTCAGTGAAAATTTTCGAAAAGGGTGTCCAAGGAAAAGATACCACAAGCAAATTACTTTTTTCCAAAAGACTTATTAATACATACCACTCTTAAGGAACAATGTATTAAAAGATGTGTGCAGACACGTGTCAGAATTATAGCATGTATCGTGCGTTAGTCTCTGCCTACCCACATTGAATACTGGCGTAAATGTATGTAAAATAGTTTCCTATCTGCAAAATTCCAATATATGATTTAAAACTTTAGTATTTGTATCTGTAATTTCGTAATTATGTAGGCTCTAAATTCATATGTTTATTTGTGAGATATGCATTTTTAAGATTTTGTCTGTCTTTTTGTTTAATTATCCAGGTTAATCTTCGTAACGGCTGAACCAATTTTAGTGGAACTTCCAGAAAATAATTTAATCAACTTTTTATCACGATAATATTTAAAGTCTTTGTGTAAAAAATAATAACGTAGTAATTAGGGCAAAGTTTAAATTAAAAGTTACGTAATTATCATCACATGTGTGGTAGGACACCCTGTATTTTGATGCAAATGTCCTACCTACATACGCTTCCGGGCACATAGTGTCGTATTTAGTCGTGATTTTTGAATTTCTTTTATTGTTATTATATTAACGTGAGCGGAAATGAAATTAATGAGTTTAATGATTGCTGTTATCTTACAATATTACAATTACACTAACCATTACATCTGCTACAGTGCATTACATCGCCAAAAGTATCCTATATTGAGACTGATGTCCCGGGTAAATTGAATTTCAGCCATTTCGATCCAGGCTTTTAAGAACAATTATCTAAACATCAAAACGTCTAAACCAGAGCTCCTCAAACTTTTTATCTTATAGACCACATGTAATGTTTTTCAATTTTGTGTAGACCCCCAAAGCGTAGTTAATGTGAAATTTTTGTAAATTTATTAACTTCAAATGTGTTTTTGACAGTTGGCGTGGACCCCTTGCAGGTCATCGTCGACCCCTGGGGGTCGATATAGACCACTTTCTAAACTTTCACTTTTATAAAAATAGTAAGATATAAATAAAATATTTATATATTAATTGATTAAAAAAAAACAACTACAAAAATAACTTTAACGAGATTATTCTATAAACCAATACTAATTTCAATAATTTATAAATTCATTGACAGCACTGTATCTGACCGTCTCAATACCACTCGGTTGGTGACGAATTACCAAATAATCTGAATAATGGCAATTATAATATATTATTGTAATAATATTTTTAATTAATAAAAACATAAAAAATGATAACACATTTGATTGGAATCAATGGGAATGTTATTGAACTGTTGTTGTCTTCTAGAATCAAAACCTACTTAATAGTTTCCATTACTACCTGAAATAAATAGACTTGTTGAGTTAGCTCCATTGAGATGAAGTCATTTTGACGCCTCTATATCATTTCTGAAGGCCTATCTAAAGGCTTGTATGCGTGTGAAATATCCACACGCTTATAATCACTGGAATTATTTTACACTATCTTTTGCCTACGGCTTTACCCGCGTGCATCTCACTTTTCCTCTACATGAGAAATCTCGAAACAATCATAGATTTATATAAAAAACATTAGAGCCACTTTTACTTGAGTCTGGTACCTCAACGGCGGCTTTTAAATCAGGGACCAAGCTGTATCTTCAATTCTACCGGACCGATTTTGATGAAACGTGCCGCAGTATTTAAGCCGGAATAATATCTTTAAGACTAACAGTTTGACCAAAATCTACCAGCTAGTTTTTGCGTGAAGCTCCAACAAACAAACAAATGTCGACGGTTTTTATTTCAGAAGCCCTTAATTAGTCGATCTGAGTAGATTTTTTCAATATCTTTGATTTGCAAAATTTGACATTTAACAATTTTATAATAGTATAATCTATACTATTATAAAATTGTTGTTGTACCCAAAGTGGTCTACATCGACCCCCAGGGGTCGACAGTGACCTGCAGGGGGTCCACGCCAACTGTCAAAAACACATTTGAAGTTAATAAATTTACCAAAATGTTATATTAACTACGCTTTGGGGGTCTACCTGAAAGTGAAAATCATACAAGTGGTCTACAAGACAAAAAAGTTTGAGGACCTCTGGTATAGACAGATAGATGGCAACCCTGATTATTTTCGCAGTTTCACTTCACCATTGTATAGCGGTTCATAGATAACGCCACTTTCCAAATTTTATTTAAACACTGAATTATTCATTTAAGGATAGGACAAAATTATGCATCTACTTCATTGTATAGGCACCAGCCACAGGTTGGCCGGTGTAGAATACCCCTCGGCATTAAGTTCGCCTTTACATATATAATGTACTAGCTGTCGCCCGCTGCTTCACTTGCATGTTTATTTTTGTACTTTTAGTTTTAATTACCGTAATACGATGATATGTTGATGTGCCCTTTTGGCGCTGAAATTATTAAGCTACTTCACCCCCTTAGGGGTAAATTTTTGAAAAAAAGGGNTGTTGATGTGCCCTTTTGGCGCTGAAATTATTAAGCTACTTCACCCCCTTAGGGGTAAATTTTTGAAAAACGCCGATTAAGTGTACATTTATTTCTAACCAGAAGTGGATACATTAAATTTCGTCTTTCTTACTGTGAAAATAACGGATTTCCATACAACCGTTCATCCCTTATTTAACCCCTTTAGGGGTGATATTTCCATAAATCCTTTCTTAGTGGATGCTTACAACATAAAAGGCATCAACTTGCCAAAATTTCAAATTCGTAGCCCAGTTCTCAACGGTTTAGGCTCTGCGTTGATGAATCAGTCAGCCAGTCAGTCAGGACCAGTAATTATACATATATATGTATAGATAGGTATATGTATAGGTGTAGTGTAAATAATAAGTATAATTTTTTTTAAGAGTTCCGCTTTTGGCGTTTGATTATGGGACCCCAGAAATAGCTACTTTTTTAGACTTACTAGATGTGAATAGGAACCGGGATATCTATCTATACTTACTATTATAAAATTGTTAAATGTCAAATTTTCATAAATCAAAGATATTTAATAACAAACTACTCAGTATCGACTACTTAAGGGCTTCTGAAACCGAATGTTTGTTTGTTTATTTGTTCGGGCTTCACGTGAAAACCAGCGGGTAGATTTTGATTATACTGTTACGTTCTTAAATGTACTATTCCGATTTAATTAATGCGGCATGTTTCATCAAAATCGGTCCAATAAAATTGAAGATACAGCTTGATTCCTGTTTTAGTAGGTTAAATAAAAGTGGTTTAGTTTTTTTATATTAATCTATGATTGTGACGAAATTTCCCATGTAGCGGAAAACCGACATTCACCCGGGCGGAGCCCCGGGGGCAAAAGGTAGTAATTTCATATTTTAATGAACAGTTCTATTCATGGTCGATGTATGTATATGATCCATTATATGTTGATGTTTATACTGTTAGATAGCGTCAGGAATCAAAATTATCTTCAATGATAATGTCTCTGCTCACCTCTTCAGAATATCGTCGTGATGTGATTATTTGAAACCTACACTTATCTAAAATTTAAAAATATTGTTAGATATGAAACAAATCTGTCGACTGATTGGTATAGTGGTAGTGACCCTAGTTTCTGTGCCAATGAGTTCCGGATTCGAATCCTGATAGGGACAAATTTCGTGTGCACCAATATTTGTGATACATAAATAGATAAACACGTCCATACATGTTTATCTATTTATGTATTGTATTTATCTATATAAGTATGTATACCGTTGTCTACTTTGTCTAGTAACCAAGACAACGATGTACATATATAGATAAATAGGACTAGATCAGAGGTTCCCAGACTTTTTTTCTCATAGACCAAAATTTAGTCGATTCCGGTGGACCCCCTGCAGCTACATTTCTACCATATTCCCAAAACTCGACAAAAACTATGGAAATGTGCGTACGCCAACGTAGACCCCCGTCGAGTCTCCCGTGGACCGTCTCCACCTGGACCATTTTGGGAACTAAGGGACTAGATCAATGTGTGTGAAAGTGTCCATAAATTATTATAGTTATTATAAGCATTTCCACGTTCTACTTCTGCTCTCAAGTGCCATCTATTATCCAGCCGAAGAATTAGATTAATTTAAGAATTATGTATTCTAATGTCTATTACGTAACCCACTCAGCGTTCCAATTTCAGATAGTGGTTTATTGTTGTTTACACGCGACTAGCGACATCTATCGGTGAATTGTGGAAAATTTCTTCGCAGTTTAGATTTCAATACTATTATTTATAACCGAACTATTATTTATTTATAGATCGTAAGTAGACCCCTAGAATTTATTATAAAAAAATATTGAAAATGTGTAATATTACATAAGTTGTTTATTTAGGTGTTCTAACTTCTAATCTCATAAAATTATATTAAAACATTTGCATCATAAGCGTATATACATACCGGAGCCATATCGACGTTGAAAGGTAATAGGGGATAAACGACATTTTGATCGTAAATGAGTTATGTATGACGTCCTACTTAATTATTGTCCGCTTTTTCGACTGAGCTTACTCCCATGGCTCTACAATGACATTTTTGTCATTTATGCCCAAGCAAAGAACTGAATCAGTTCACTGATCTGATCAAAATCAATTGATTTAAGCGGCATAAAACAACGTCGAATCAAATAAATAAATGCTTTGCCAATTAATGCTTTTATTTTTTTTTTTGTTATAGAGCTGTTTCCATTTTCACGACATCACAATAAATAAAAATGTTATGTTCATTTTTCATACTTTCATACTTTAAACTGCTCTCTTGAACAATTTGATTTTTATCGCTTATACCCAAATGACACTTATGCTTAAGGTAATAGTACCTTTCAAGCGTCGATGTGCATAGTTTCAATTTTGTTGATCACTATTTTTATCAGTCAGCTTAAAAAAATAAAAATGGAGAATGCTGTAAAAGATTCAATTGATAATTGTGATAATTTTGAATAATAAACTAGGCTAATAAAACGATAACGAATGATGGATATAATATCAGATAGTGATGAGGATGCTAATAATCAATATCATAATGAGAGCCAATTCGAGTGGGAAGAAAAAAATGAGTGGCCTAAATATATGAATTTACAGGTGTTGGCGGCACACACAAAGACTAATTTCACAAAATAACTAAAATCTCCGCCATTACCAGTGTTATACATATATGGACCAAAACGACATATTTGCAATTTATTTTTCCTTACAATGTTGAAACATGAAGTTATTTTTTCATTCATTTCTGTGTACCTTTAAATATCTCGATGTGTGCAGGAAGCACAATAACCCAGTCTTTGGGAATAGCAAAGTGTTTATATATTTAGATCGAAACAGCGCATGAGCCTGTCTCCAACATCATCATGTCTTTGGATGACGGTAACTATCACTACCAGAGATATGTTGCACATCCATTTGGTACATCGACGACAAAACCGTACTAAACTGCCTACCCCACACTGGACGTAGCGTGCGTATAACCTTAGCACTGACCAGCGACATTAGAGATCTAGTTCCGTCGTGTGTCATTGCCTTCCAGATACGACCCGTCTCCATTGTCGGACGGTACGAGAACAATTGCACTTTTTCTGAATCCACTCTTTATTTTTTATTGTTTGTAAATTGTTTTTTTTTTTTGTACTATATCACGCTTTATTTTCATTTTTTTTAATATATTTTTTTTGTTGATCGTTTTATATATTTATATAACATACGTAACCAGCAGCACAAAAGTTATTATATTAGAAGTGTTATATAAACTCATTCGAGTTTTATCGAACACCAGTATCGTCGACTTTAAAAAACAAAGTCTTTGTTGTTATAGATTATCAATAACAAAAAGGGTTTACCCTAGTATTAATATTATAAATGCGAATGTCAGTTTGTGTGTTTGTTTATTTGTTACGCTTTCACGCCTTAACTACTCAACCGATCATCATGAAATTTTGTATACACATTGTCAGGAGTACAGATAGGGACATAAGGTACTTTTTATACCGAAAACAAAAAACTGTTCCCTAGGGATAAAAAAAAAACAATTTATAAAATTCTCAGATAATTGTTTTATCGACGGTCTCTGATATGTATTTAAGGACATCGATGCGAGCAGAGCCGCGGGTAAAGACTAGTAGTAACATATAAATGTCTTTCATTTTTCTACTTGTCCTAATAAATGTGATATGTTGCCCAGAAAGCAAGGTCACGAATATTTGGTCAATCAGTCGTCACATACATATATCGACGTGCTTCTCTGGAATTGGCTCGATTTAGTTTGAGTGGCGTTCAGCGCGGTCCATTGCGTCCGCGATATCTAACCTTTTATGACTACGAAGGTGTTGTGAGGAGGTCATAATATAGTCAGTGGTCGTCATTCCAGCTGATCCTTGGGTTCATCATATTATTTAGAACAGATCGTCCCTGTGTTTCGCATGACACCAGTTGTTGCAAAGGTTTTGGGAGCTATGTAGATGAGGTCAGACGTCAGTTAGTCATTTTAATCCGTCTCATAGTCAGTCCTTACAATAAACTGCAGTACAATAAACCTTTGTCGTAATACTGTCCCGGCTTACGACAGAGAGTAGGCACAGTACTACGACAAAGAAGATTATAAATGCAAGTGTGTTGAAACCATCAACACAGACAGAGCCTAGTCCTCCTTTCACAAAGCTACTGATGGTGATAAAACAGATCATCGCATCGTAATTACCATCACCCCCAGTTCATATTCGTCCTCACTATAGGGGCACGGACCTCCCTTGATCGGGAAGGGAATTAGGCCGTAGTCTACCTGCGCTGGCCTAGTGCGGGTTGGTAGAATTCACACACCCATGCTGGCATGCAGGTTTCCTCACGAAGTTTTCCTTCGCCGTTAAGTACATTGGTGTANNNTACATGAATTACAAATAGTAACTCAGTGGTACGGGACCGGGATCGAACCCACGACCCTTCGATCGTAAGCCACGTTTAGACTTAGTGGTGTTAGCACCACTACACCACTGATATTGGGGATCAACTTGGTTTAATTATTCATTGTTTCAATCTAATATTTTAAACTGGTCCAAATATATTATTTATTATAACGTTGATTAAGTCCTACGACGTGCTATAATTAATTTTTTTTCTTTTTTTTTTAAAAA
>WUAW01002381.1:28832-50680 GCA_017165845.1 Thaumetopoea pityocampa | reverse complement strand
GGGGACGGAATGAGGAACTTTAACACTTTTGAAACTTATAAAATGGCGGCGTCGTGATTTGCCAACCGACACATCTCGTTTCCCGTGAGGGCGAAAAGTGGGCTACGAATAATCACTTTGCTATATCAAACAGTCGTAACAAGTGGAAAGAAGTGGTCTCCGCCTACCCTAACTCTTCGATAATATTGTGATTAGTATCCCTGCCAATCAAGCGGGAGCACGGGTTCGATTCCCCGCCAGAAATGGAAAAGGGCCCGCCAGAAATGAAATAAATAAATAAACATATAACTTTCCATATTGTTTTTTTTGTAGTTATTTAATATTATAACATATTTAACGCAATTTAATATGTATAACTATATATATACTATAGTTCTAATGTTACTTATGAGTGATATGCTTCTCGACAGCAACTAAAAATCAACCTTATTTAACAGTGTTAAGTTTCATAATTTAACGCAGTAATAACTCAATAGTATCGCAACAACGAATAGGTGTGGAGGCGAGCAATACATTTATACGTCATACAGTGGCGTCGTACTGTAGAAGTTTATTTTATGTACCCATAGTATAGTGTCGGCACTCACTTGGATATTTCATATAGAAAGCGGTCAGCACGCGCCATGCTGTCCAGCTCGTCCTGGTGCTCCTCCAGCAGCGCCGCCTCCTCAGCGCTGGGTGTAAACTTCACCAGCTGTTCCACCATGTCGATAGGCAACTGCTCGCCACTGTCCATGCGCAGTATCGCGCTAAAGAACAACGAATATAAATTAGTAAACTGATTAATAAATTATTAAAGGTGAAAATCACCGACCAAATGAAACTGAACCAAGGAGATCAAATGAGACCGACCTAACGAGCCCAAACTCGCTGTGTCCAAATTAACTACAACTGAGACCATGACGATGAACTTTCGGATACATAATCAGACTATGATTACAATCTGTCCATCAACCGCCAACTCCTGTTTGAGAGCACACAGTAATTTAAATAACAAATCTATAGAAGAGCCTTGCAGCACCCTCCAATTCTGAGACGCGCGTCGCTAGATTTAAACTATTAACACACACAAATAATAATTATATAATTACACCTACTGCCTATATTTTCAATTTAATAGAACAGTGCAGACTGCAGGTAGTATTATATACAGATAATGTCATGTCATTTTATTATAAAAAATTAATACAAACAAATATTTTGGGAAAGTGTAATAATATCGTAGCAAACTTCGATCAGATTCAAAAGTTACTTGTAAGATTTAATTTAAGTAAATCGTGCAAGTGTACTATCAACAAAGTTGAAGCATGACCACGGTGAGGCTGCATTTTGCATGCAATAACAGACATCTACAATATAAAATTTCGGCTAATTATAATTACTGCTGGCAAGTGAAAAGTTTTTAGAATTGATCATATTTAACTTTGTTAACAGTACGATCATATTTATGTATCTTTGGACATATATGCATTAATTTTACAAGTATGAGTATGCGCCGTCCGTGAGAGTAAGCCTAACAATGACGAGTCAGAAAGCAAAACCTGGATACTAAAATCTTCTGAAAAAAGTTGTCTTAACAATGTCAAACGAACAAAATGTCTCCGTCGATGGGTTATAATATGTAATTTTGACTGTATTACCGGCATATTTCCTCATCGGACATCTTAAGTTTGGACAGCAAGATGGTGCAGTTCTGGGCTCGTCGACCGTCGATCACCGACAGGATCTTGGTGCGCGGCTTAGTGCCCAGCTGTCGCAGATCTTCCACTGATCCTTCGTTCTGTCAACAAATTGGATGATCCGACTAAAGTACGGTTTTGACGGTCCAGTTTTGACAATGGTTAAATTCATTGTCGTAATGAAAACTGTCAAAAATAGAAATCGATACACCGAGTCATGTATTACTGAATAGATTATTAGCATCTTATCTATCTATACTAATATAAAAATGTAAAATGTCATTGTTCAAAAAAATCCAAACAGATCGACGAATCAGCTTTTAAAATAGAATTTTGGTTTTCGCGTCTGTTTGTGTTTGTTCGAGCTTCACGCAAAATCCAGTGAGTAGATATCGGTCACACTGTTCCCGTTTTAAAAGTACTATTCTAACTTAAATATTGCAGCACGTCGCGTTTAAATTGGTCGAGTAGGACTGAAGATACAAAACCTGATCTCCGTTTTAATAGCCGCCATTATGGTACGAGAGCTCTAGTAAAAACGGTTTCTGGTTTAAATCTATAATTATTTCGAGATACTCTATTCAGCACGAAATACCGAAATTCACTCGTGTAGAGCCGCGAAACATAGTATTATAATGTTCCCGTAATTTATTTCCACGGACCACAATCCTGTGGAATGATATCCCAGCGGCGGTTTCCCAAGCGGATACGACTTGAGGACCTGGTGTTGCGGTTGTCTATGGGCAGCGGTGATCACTTACCATCAAGTGACTCGCTTACCCGTTTGCCCTCTCTTTTATATAAAAAACAATAATTTTCCATGTTCTTCATACTTAGCAGATTTCTTCGAGATTGCAATTTTAATTGCAATGTGTGTCTTTGAGCCGTTTCTAGTAGTTTCCACGGCGCCAGTATGACGAAGGTGTCACACATTCTTCTCACAGTACGGCCAAGATGCTCACCTGAACACCATTCTTCTGGTACGCGCAGAACATCTTGTCAATCGTGTGAAGGTCCATCGTGTTGTACAGCTTCGTGTCATCGAGCTCCTGCCATATGGTGCCGTGCAGTTTGGTGTCGGGCAGCTTGCTCCAGTTGAAACTCTTTAAAGGGTTCCCGGGGGTGGGCACGTTCTTCTTGGCACGGGGAGGTGCAGTGGGTTGCGGGGCGAAGGGAGCTAGGGGCGCGGGAGGTGGAGCAGGCGCTGGCGGTGCTGCGGGAGGGAGGGGTGGCGCGCAGAACGCGGGGGGCGGCGGCGGCGGGGGCGCGCCGCACGTTTCAATCACGGCACTCTTGAGGTTGCTCACCTAAAATGTTTTAAATTTAGCAATCCATTACTCGTGCCCGTAAAATTCTTATTTTACACTATAATATACTAGCAACGCTCGGAACCGGTTTAAAATATACCGGTTATACAGGTTTCTAACCGTTTCGTATATGGTTCCGTTCAGAACGAAACCGATAAGCGTTTCGTTCTATAACCGAAATAAACCGGTTAAAGTCAAACTCGGCAAATAACAGAATAGCACACTTTTGAGCCTCCATTTTTGGCGGGGTTACATCAATGAAATTTCAAGCATATACCGGTTAATGAAGATTAATGAACGCTAACCTTAAAGAGACCTTTATTTGCAGAATAACGTTTAATATACCGGTTTGAAGAAGCTAAACCGCAATTATTATATTCCTATATACTTATGGCCAAACCGGTTTGAAAATTAACCGGTTTATATAGATACATTACTGAATAATTAACAAATATATCCATTAGTACACTTCGTAATAATGCTGTTCCTTTTTTTTTTATTAATTAAAATTTGCACGACGGCTATAGTCGTAATTTGCCTACACATCGCCGAAAATTGTATGTGTATGTATGTGTATTGTGTTAAGTTCTGTTATAGCCGAATTACCACCAATATTGACAAATAACGGTTAATTTTTTTTAAAAGACAACTCCCGCATTAGCATTAATTCCTGTGTCGCGGGGACTTTACAAACATTCAAATAACGGTAACACAAAACACCGAGACTCAGAACAACAATTTGTGGATTACAGAAAGTTGTTGTCCCGTGTGGGGATTGAACCCACAACACTCGACAGTTCGACAGACAGTAAATTGGTTACAAAATAGTGATAACTAATTTTTTTCTTCCTCGCAATCAACTCTTGTTGTATAATCTGTTATTGTAATTCATTCCTTCAGACAAATAAAGAATGCTAGAAAGGGCAGTGTAGATAAAAATAGCATAAAGTCACCTTTGCATCATCGGGAATGCTTCCTTCGCTGACTAGTTTCTCGAACCTCGCTCGTTCTGCTCTCTCCTGATTTAGCTGTACCAGTTAAATTACAATTAATATAAAATCCTTTGAAAAACTTACGAGGAAAAAAGTCTTCCTTTAATTATTTGATTTGCAATAGAACATCTTGTTTAACGTATTTATTAGTTTTGATGTTTGTTATTCGGTGTTCATCAAAATCGTTCAATTAAATAATCTCTTTTCTTGTACCAATATTTTAGCTAATATGAGTTTAAAAGACACCGAACACTTCCTCCATGATGTTTTTAAATAAAAATAGAGAATGAAAAAAAAAGCAGTGATCTATGAAAACTTCATCGAGGATAATCGACCCCGAATCGAATTGCAGCCATTCCTTTCACACAATCCAGCGGTACATACTAATCCCGATGCGACAGCAATACACTTGACCATATTATCGTCACCGTCAACCCATCTACTGCAGGGTAAGAGTCCCCTCCCAGAATAAGAGGGGTTAGCCTATATTCCACCGCGCTGGTCTAATGCGGGTTGGCAAACTTCACAAGACATCGAAAAAATCTCTCTGGCATGTAAGTTTCCTCACGATGTTTTGCTTCACCGTTTGAAGCGAGTGATATAATTATTAAATTATTAATACGCACATGATTTCGAAAAGTAGCGTGTTTAGGATTCGAACTCGAAATCTATGACTATGCATTGGTCGTACCACAAGGCTATCACGGCTATTATATTATTGACTATAAACATATAAAAAATTTCACATCGGACACGGTTCCTTTTAAGTGCTGCCCGCGTTGTTCTAACCACGCTTTACACAAATGTATCGTTGATCGAAATAGTTGCAATAAATTTTTCATCAACATGTTCAGAGAGGCCAGTGGTTCTTAGTGAGGTACAAGTCTCACAAACCCCACGAAATCTTTGTAAGATTTTTCCCCCGCATAACAAAAAAAAAGCATTACCTATAGGTAATGATATGTATATTTTATAATTATTACGTATACGTAATAATTATAAAATATAAAATATAGCAAATAAAATTAAATGGCATAAGAACATACTTTGCGCAATCTAAGTTGACCGCAATGATTTTAGTGTGAGTGTATCGCTATCTCTGTTCCACATATATTAGTCCTTATCAAGTGTCGCGCGTAGTCCGAAGAAGCTAACTTCATTCCGGTTGGCTTAGATTGCTCGTAATTGGCACTTAATTGGATTATGAGACATGATTAATTATGATCGCCCACCCAAATGTATGTGCTTGTACTTCCAGATTCATGATCAGATAGACTCCATTAAAATTAATTTTATCTTTATTTAGATTAAATCATACATTCTCGTTTGCTCATTGCAGGAATCTGAATGCACAATAACAATTTATTTAACCATCGTCTCAGTGGAAGCCGTATCCCGCTCGTTAGACTCGAATGGAGAGTACGAGTAATTTAGTGTGGAGTGGCCTGTTTATGCTGATTAACATACTACACTTGACCGTAGAAGTTTCAAATGATGATGTTAAGTTCGATTTTACTATTGGACACAGTCTGTTTGTTCCGCTACGGCCTAGGTTAACACCTGTAAATATTGACCTGCTGCTCAAGCTGATGCGCCCTGCAAGCCGAAGCTCTGGCCCGCTCGTTAGCTTCCATATGAGCGGCTGTCTCCCGTTCTAGTCTCTCCTTGAGGCGGCTCACAACACCTTCCAACTCTTCACGCTCTTGGCTCTGCTCGTCCAATTGCTTCTCCTGTTAGTGAGTTAGGACAGTACATGCGTGAGGGGTGATATTATTCGCAGTTGGTTCAAGCATGAGATGGTATGATGGGTTTCTGGTAAGCTAATCTTAACGATAGCTAAAAATGAATTTTAAACCGATTTTAACAGATATCACAGAATCAAGATCCTTTTCATATGATGGCATTCATTAAGCAGCGAGCAAACATCATAATTTAGATATCATTTGCTTAAGACCAAATTTTTCAAAACACCTTTAAGTTAATCTGGCTTATTAATTCAAAAACAACTGGTCGTTTATATGAAATGTAAATAAATATGGTGCCAATTCATTACCTTGCGAGATGCAAAAGTCTAATATATCTGAATTTGTTAACTCAAAAAATGGTTCTTATACAATGGTCAAATTTAACAAAAATATTGAAGGTTTTTCTTCTGCTTTGTGTTTATATATAATATTAATACTTGCCAGTCATACATATTATATATGTATAAAAGTGTGTCTAGAAAATAAATTGACCCATAAACTGTTCCGAGGTAATTTTGTTAAAAAAAAACAAGACGGAACAGGTACGTTTACACCTAAAATTTAATTTCGTATTAGCTTATCAGAATCCACATCATTTGATCAAAAAATAAACCCAACCCACATTATACTTGTATAATAAAACTTGTCACAAAAAGTTGTTCGTAGTGATTAATCAGTTGAATCAATGGATAATTAATTATTATGAATCACTAGATATATTTGATATTGATGATGTTTCCAGTATAACCTTTAGCCATGATAACTTAAAATATAAATGATAGCTTTAACCACGATTTACTGTTTGCAAGAACATGATCACATTATCTTGTGTTCTAGATGTAGAAACTGTGTAATTCCGAAAAACGTACCATGTGTTATTTTTTTTTAAACATTTTATCAAAAGTTCATTTACAATTTGAAATTAAAGCTCAGATTTACTTATTTCTTTAATGTTAAAGTTTAGATTTAGCCGAATTAATTTCTGTTGTATATTCAAGCCGTCCTTCATATAGCTTTTATTTATTTCTATACGATCATCCTTATTGCTTTTTTAATTAACATTATCTATCTATCTACTGTCTCACTGGTCTCTTCTCAGGATGAGATAGGTTCGGCTACCTGAATCGGCTACCTGAATACTCGGCTGAATTAAGTCAGCGTGTCCGTAATAACGGACACGCTGACTTAATTCAGGTTGGCGGACTTCAAAGGCCGTTGAGAAAATCTCTCAAGCATGTTGGTTTTCTCAAACTATTTTCCTTCACCGTTTGAAACGAGTGAAAATTAATTATTAAATTAATACGCACATGATTTCGAAAAGTTAGTGGTGCGACCTTGGGTTCGAACTCGAAATTTAAGACTTGGCTTGCATAGTATCACTAGGATAGCACTATTCATAACTATAAATTGTTTTTATTTCAAAATTATTTTGAACTTAGCAAACTAATTCATAAAAACCTTTAAATCACTTGATAATCCACGAATTAACACAAACGAAAAAATATCTTAGATTACTAACAAAAAGTATAATTGCGTGGACAGCATCGGCCAAACTATCATATAACACATCTATAGCTTCAAATATGACCATATTATTAACATATGTCAGCAATATAACATTTATACGTACCTTCTTAGCTAGCTCCGTGGCCAAATCTATGTTTTCCCTCTCCAAGTTCTCGGCCTTAGTTCTGGCCGCAACCAACTCTTCCTCTTTGGCTAACAAATGGACGATCTCGCCAACGTTGATCTCTAAAGGCGCTACGTCAGGATCGTAAATCTAGAATAAATGTTGATATTTACTTATTTATTTATTTGCTTAAAACATGGCTACATACATAGCTAGCGTACATACAGTTTAAAAATTGTTCAGCATGTTTTTTTCATAATCTAAATGAGATTCATTCATATATTTATTACTTTAATACACAAAATAGATAATGACGTCATAAATCACAAATTTGTACAAACCACTCTAAATCTAGTCGCAGTCCTATACGTTTCTAACTAGAACACAAATAAAAATTATTCACAACGTAGTTTACTCACTATCTGCGCCCAAAGTAAACTTAGAACATTAAGCGCACAATTATTTGTTTCTGAATTGTAACACACATTGTACAGCCCTCCAGAAGACCTGACGCTTGTCACCAATGTATGGTGACTTTATTCTGTACTCATTGTAGTTCCTACACATTCTCACGAGGCTATTTATGCAAATATTTAAAAAATAATGTAGAAAAAAATACACATAAAATATTATAATCTGTTCACGGTAATAGGACCCCTATTACGTGTGCTCTTTGAAGTAGTTTAGTGTAATGTATACGTTTATAAATCACTAGCTTTTGCCCGCGGCTCCGCCCGCGCTGACGTCGGTTTCAGCTACATGAGAAATCCCGAAACAATCATTGATTTATATAAAAAGTCTAAGAACCACTTTTACTTGACCTCTCGTACCTAAACTGCGGCTACTCAAATACTAAAATAGGGATCAAGCTGTATCTTCAATTCTACGGGACTGATTTTGATGAAACATGCCGCAATATTTATGTCAAAATAGTACCTTTAAGAATGTATTGTAATAGATTAATAGGTTTTTACGTGAAGCCCGAACAAACAAACAAACATAGATGGATGGATTTGGTTTCAGAAGTGATTAAATTAGTTGATCTGTGTAGCTTGTTTTTAATATCTTTGATTTTTGAAAAATTGACATTTAAAAATTTTGTAAGAGTAGATAAGGTATTCTAGACATATCTAAGAACCTCTTTGTGGATATGGTAGTGTTGTTGTGTATGTACCTTCGTTTGGTCCGTGGTACTGCCTCTCTCACTGCCCTGCTCGCTGCTGGCGCGGCTTCCAGCCGCTGGCTGCTGCAGCACCAATTGCTGCGTCACGCGGTCCAGCAGCAGCCAGTGTTGCGATTGAGGGTTGTATTCCACTGTGCATAAAATATTCATTTCATTATCATTCCGATAGCTACGACGATTTGATCAGATATACGATTTGATTAGATCAGACATAATTTACTCAACCAATTTCACTTAACGTTCATAATTTTGTAGTTCAGGTGATATCGTTCCAATAATTTACGGCCCTGAGTTCTACCGATTCTATCAACTATGTGTCCCACTTACCATCAATTAATATTTTTAAATGCAATAACTGCAGAAAAAAAAGCTAACACGGATATTGAAACTCATAAAAGGATAAAAACCAGGTATTTATAATACAAGTGGCTCAAACCTTCTGGATTCACAATCTAAAGTAGTGGCTATGGATGAGCACCAGATCCCTGTTCCGTGAAGCAGTATTTAAAATTGTCTAATCATAGGTTCTCAACGTGGGCAATAACGCCCCCTTGGCGACATTAAAAAAATTGAGGGGCTCTAGAAAAAAAGTTCTCAAAATGGGCGGTGGGTAAAATAAGGTTGAAACCTATGATCTAAACCAAAGGTTCCCAGACTTTTTTCTCATAGACCATTTTCAAAATTTAGCTGGTTCCGGTGGACCCCCTGCAGCTACATTTCTATCATATTCCCAAAACTCGACCAAAAATGTGAAGATTAGATCTAACTATGGAAATTTGCGTCGAGTCTCCCATCACACCATTGGGAATCCACCTGGACTACTTTGAGAACTAAGGATCTAAACGATCACCGATCTCCAATAGATGATGACAGATGAAAAGCAAATTAATTGGGTATACTCACACGGCAACAGCAGCAGATGCTCCAACAAGGACAGCAGATGCGGATATGCGGCAGTGTGGCTGAGCTTCCGCCGCAGCAGCTCGAACATGGAGGTAGCGCTCTTGGTATCCACGTGCTCCTTGTCGAAGCGTCTCGCAAGTTCTCTCTCATCCTCGTTGCGAACCATCTCGAAAAACTCGATGTGACGGTCCAAGGTTTCGTTCTCGTATTTACGGAGCTTTTCTATCACTGAAAGGTAAAAATCAAATAGAAAGAGATGATATAAGACACTAAAACTAATAATAGCTATAATCACTGCTAACATACTATACGCTAACATACTATGTGTAAACATACTATATTCTAATATACTATATAAACTAGTTGAAATTAACGCGAATTGTGGTTTGAATAATGTGATTGTCACTTTACTTAAGTCAAATCGTCTTTAAATTGTTCAACATAGGTTACATACTCGTATATGTTACAAAACGTGATAGGTTAACATTTTCACAGCTCAACCTGAACTGGAACGTGTTGCGTAGAAATTCGATAGGACGATGGCTATGAATACAATAGATAATATTTCATGTTCTTCAACTACATTAATTTCCTTTGCTGGGCATAGGCCTCTTCCATAAGAGAAATAATATTAAAGTTATTTAAAATATTTGATATCAACACTAACTATTGCTGAACTTAAGTGCGATAAGTTTTCCAATAGATCATTAACAGAAAAATATGTTTAAGTTGGCCATTTGATACGGCACTTCATAGTTCTGATTAAGTAGTAAGTCTACCGGATAAGATCACTCAAGAACGGTTACACTGCGTCTTTCTATCCGATATTTTTCATTTACCATCTTTAACATATTCTTGTGGTACTACTGTATCTGTTCTTATACCATTTTGTTCTACCTGTTGTATCTTTAAATGCGTAATTTTATCTGCTTTAAATTCTGGATATAGTCTTCCTTTAGGTATAATTTTCTGATTTGGTCATCCAAATACCTGCGTATCTTTGTATATCGTTACCATTATGTGGAATCATCATACTACACTCTTCAAATACCGTTGGCCTAGGTTTCATTCGCATAATAAAGACTCCTTTAAATACAATTTGAAAAGCCTTACCTGGTTGTATCCCCAACATCAAGAGCTCGTATCTCAAATGCAATCTGAACTCCAAGCTCTCCTCTCCGGGCCCATAGTTGAGCACGGCGTTAACAAACGACATGATGGCGGTCTTCAGCCCTAGATCGTCGCGGTACGCGCCGGTACTTCTGTCCAGTTCGTTCATTATGCCTTGGAAACGGGCACGCTCACCCGCGTATTTTTGGTAGTGGACCATTGCTTCTAGCACCTGATAATCAGTTATAAATCCATTCAAAATCTTCATATTGTATCTAGGTGAAGTGAAATGAAATATATTCATCAGCCCGTGAAAGTCCAAGGCTGAACATGGGCCTCCTCCTTAAAAAGGAGGGATTTGTCATAATCTCCACACTTGGCAGGCGTCTTAAATATCACAGTAGATTTTGCTTGAATAAAAGGATAACGCTACCGCCCATAATTCTGTTACATTCCTTAACCTATTCTCATAGCATTCACGGGAAGAGATACGCTATTATTGTCGGTATCACATAGCTCCCCTCCTTATGAGGGGAATTCCGTGCCCCTGTAGTGGGATGGAGATGATGATGACATATATTTCATTTAATTTCTCTATACCAATTACGTTTATGGTCTTTTAAAATCCCACTTAACCGCTCTTTTCTATCAAAAGAACTTGACCAGTTGGTAATATACCAAAATATCACCAGACATCTATTATGACCGTGTAGTTTTTGGAATGAAAGTGTACGATGAATGTCCAAAACCCTGAAAATGTATGTAAAATCTTAAATTAGTTATGTGTATGTGTATATTTGTGTGTATGTGTGTGTGTATATGTCGGTGAATACCTTTTTATGTCCTCCCGGTACTAAACAGACCGCCCCAAGAATCTCGAGAGCCGCAACCTTAGTCTTTACATTCTCTGTGTCTAAGGACTGTGCGATCAGATCGATGCTTGTGGGGTGGGCCAGAACATGCGCGCGACCCGTCTGTAAGAGGAAAGCAGATAAAATTTACCACACCGAAAACTACTAAAGACTACATTATGGCGGATGAGAAGGCAGAAAAATATTTTACAATTTCAAGTAAGTGGTAACTTCAACACACTACGTTTTTCTTAACATTCTGAGTGCAAATTAGTGATATAGATATACTATTCGTATAGATATTTAACTATCCACACACGTTCAGATATACGTACATCCGGAAAGAGTGCTAAAGATTAAAATATAACATTTTTATAAAAATAATCTATAATTAGCATGCACTATAAATAAAAAATACAAAAAAATACTGCACTACATGAAACAATAAGGCAAGTGATAAATGAGTAATGTCTCTGTATCCGGCTCGAAGGACCACTTGTACAGATCCCAAAAATAAAACTCTATTGAACAGAAGTATGTGTGTATATATTTAAAAAAAACACTTGATTAAGTAGCGGGTATAATAACTTGCAAACGCGAATTAAAATTAAGATAAACTATAACAAGGCTATCTATTGGAGCATAAGTACATAAAACAATACCAAAATATCAATTTTAATAGTAAGTATCGATTTCTTAACCTATCATTTTTACCCTTTAATATGGAGTTCAGATTTAAATGGCGACATGTTTTGATAATAAGCTATTTGTATTCATGCAGCAATATTACATAAGCTATATAATTAAAATTCCCAACAATATACCAACGTAAGCCAACTTACAGAATTGTTCATCAAGGCCTTGATGGCGGCTATAAGGTTATGCCTGGTGATGGCGTCGTCTCTCGAGGCCTTTTGTAAGGCATCCAATAAGGAACCGAGGCCTCCCTGTTTAACGAATCTTAGTACGAAGCTATGAGCTCGCGTTCGTAATGCCGTCTTGAGGCCATCGACGAGGGCGCACGCTTCTGCTGGTGGGACGCCTTCTGTAGAAGAAAAGGCCTGGAAAAAATTGAAATCATGTAACTTAATTAAATCGTGTAAATTTAAAATTTCACTGTCAACACTTGAATAGTTGACGATCTACCATTGTACGTTTCTCGCACAATTTCTTTCCACGTACCACCATCCTGTGGAATGAGCTCCCAGCGGCGGGTTTTTCAAGCGGATACGACTTGGGGACCTTCAAGAAACGAGCTTACACTCTTTTCAAAGACCGGCAACGCATCTGCTATCCCTCTAGTGTTGCGTGTGTCCATGGGCAGCGGTAATCACTTACCATCAGGTGATCCGTTTGCCCGTTTGTACCCCCTTATATGAAAAAAAAACTGTACTGTTCTTCACCTTAACATATCATCATCCTGATATAACTCAGGATCTGCTGTTTTTGCAGGTGACGTAGCAATGAGGTGGGCTCAAATTACCAACTCCTGTGTGAGGACGTGTGTGCGTACCTGAAAACTCCTAATAATCCCTGGTACGACCATGCCGTGCCCCGCTGTTTTACATGCCTTTAAAATCTCGGAGAAATCTTAGAATACTTCGAAGTCCAGACAGTCGGATCCGAAGGTGTTCATATCACCTTCACCATAGCGACAACATCACCATATTACAACTGTTCATAAAATCTAAATTGTAACATTATACCAGCCAACTGTTCTAGACGAAACCAATTAAATCACATTAAATAATATATGTATACTATAAGTGAATATGGTAGGAATGCCAATATCAGAAAAGAAATCTTCCGGCCAGATGGGTGTTTTCTGGCGGGGTCTACTACTGCTTCCCACGGTTGATATCAGGACGCTTTACATATGCTATATTGCAATTATTTTTCTTCACCGCAATTCAGCTTTCTGTAATAGAATCGACGTTCAAAAATTACGCCATCTGTTGACGATGCGTGGTACTATGTGGACAAGTAGATCGCAAGGTATACAAAAATGTAAAGACTTACATCAGCAATCTCATTGAGCGCCTTGATATAATCTTCCACTTGGGGTGCTGTTGCGAGGGGTGGTGCCTGGCCCGGCGGTGGTCGTCTACTGCAGTATATCTGCCATTTCTTGGCGGCCGGTAGCGCCATCATGGCCGCTTTATTGACTGCCGTGAGGTCCAATTCCTCCTGCGAATAAACATTTAAACTTTGTGATTTTTGTTCAGGTTTTTTTTTTCAAATTAATATTAAAAATCATTTACTGAGTTAATAAAATAAAAATGAAAACGATATTATAAAAAAAATATGAACGCAACCGTAACGACAGTGTTGAATACTGTCCCATATAATATTATATTAAATAACTACACAAAATTAATATCAGCTGTGATATTAATGATTTCAGGTTGGTTCGAATACAAGGCTAAATCTCTGAATTTTCGAAATCTCTCGCATATTTATAATTTAATATTCAACACTTGCAACAAACAATGACGGAAAACATCGTGACGTAACCCAACTCCCCTCATGACGAGAGGAGATTCGGGACGTACAGTGGGACAGTAGATAGATTCACGATGAAGTACTCAAAATTAGACCAAATATTTATTTCAGCCTATTTTGTTATTTCATACATAAACATAATATTCAATAAATTAAAGATGTTAATCCAATTTATTAAAAGCACAATAAAATTTTTATCAGGACAATTACTTAAAATTTTCTGCGTTGTGTAAGCTAAAGAGTTTGTACCTTTAATTAATGAAAGTGTATAAAAAGGTGTATGAATGTGAATAAGGCAACAGAGATGAGGATCGTAGTATATGGCTTACTTCGTTCTCTGCCTATTCCTATGGGATACTGGCTTGATTATATGTATCTACTGATGTTGTGAGAATATACGATAGTTACACTACGCTGGAAGACACCTCTGACTGGCTTAAAGAGGTATGACACCAGGTCGGTCAGTCAACACAGCCGAACCAAAATTATGTTAATGATGCAACACCTAATATATATTTTTTCTTGTTTAAAAACCATTTATGAAAACAAAAATCCATAACCTCACAATGCCAAAATAGGTAAAAGTGTAAACAAAATAACATTACGATCTGTTAAGGCAAAATTATTTTAGATTTTTCGAAGTGAAATCGGTATACTGGCAGTACCTTGTCTATAAATGGTCAAATATTTGAAAGTACCCAGAGCATAAACATAGTGTTAATGAAGTTTGAGGATGACACGCATCTACGTATTTATACTGTATAAAGGTAACGAGTCTTTGGCCGATTATTCCGAAAATGTTAATTATAAAAATATAATTGTTCTGTGTTTCTTCCGTTATTTGAATGTTTGTAAAGTCCCCGCCATACAGGAATTAATCCTAATGCGGGAGTTGTCTTTAAAAAAAATTTAGAACAATTTTGGAAAATTGCTCCTAAAAGTACCCTTGCCTTATAACAAATACGCTGCGTAAACGTACTCAGAGTGATGTCTAACTTCATCATCAACATAATCAACCTATCTATTGCCCCAGTGCAAGGCATTCTGAGAAGAAACCCGTTTGCACACAGTGACTCCACCACACTGCTCTAATGACTTCACACGCAGTCAAGAAAATCTCGCAGTCTTTCAGGTTTCCTCGCGATGTTTTCCCTCACCACATTTATAACGATTGGTAATTATTAAAACGCATATGACGCGAACCTTGAATTCAAACTCGAGATCTAATACTTCTAATACTTGTTAGACTTGATATTAACTTATCATCAAGCAAAATCTATCAGTCCACTGTTGCTAATGAAGCTTTATAGGAAGGTTTTATACAATCTGGGTACTGACTATATATGTATTCTGGCTGGGGGACGTACCCCTGTACGAGTAGGTAACTCCCATCATCAGACTAATTTCCTTGCGCTGTTTTTTAAACTTGAATTAATGTTTTTTTTTATTTTATTTACATTAAAGCCTATATTTATATCGCATTATCTCTCTCAACAGATACCGTCAATTGAAAAAAACTATATGGATATCATGGTACCGTTACTTCAGTGGGCTTTTTCGATATCCAGTACAGGAAGAAGGCAGACAGAGAATTTATTTTACCGGCTATAATCACTGGTGGTAATATATAACGGCACAACTTAACTCATATCAGAATCAAAGAATCCAGTAAGTTTGCTTGACATTGAGACTTGCTTGGTATTGACCAAGATATCTTTCTTTGACACTAAAGAAGTAGAAAAGAGGAGACATTTGAACGATAGGAACCGGTGCTACTTTAATAATAGTCATTAGAAGATAACCAATCATACCGAACTACTTCCTATACTTATCAATATAGCCTTAGAAATATTGAATCACATTACAAGTTAAGACGCAATTTAGGACTATTTTGTCTCAAGGTTTGAAAATAGTTTCATGGCAATAAAACAATTCAAAATAATTTATGTTGGCTATCTCGGCTTTATGTGGAAATACGGAAAAGGACATTTGTGCGACTCTTACCGCGAAGGAATCTAGGTGTGTTTGTGTAAATACATTTATTTGCATGCAGCTCGATACAGAAATTGATTTGTAAGGTAATAAATTTATGTTGGAATGCCTACAAATTTACGTCACAAGAATATGTCTGAGCATTTTGAAACTCTGCTTAAATTTTATACGATTCTTTTGTCTATTAAAGTCTTCACTTATTGCTGGCGTCTTGATGCTTGTATTGTAAGATATACCATCAACTACAGTACTGCTGCCCACGAGAAAACAGTCTAACAAACCTGTGTCGAAACTAAAATTTAGAGACAAATGTGCATTAAAATTACAAGTAAATTCGTTTGCGAAAGTGTTTTCTCCACACGCACCGTTCGTTTAGCGGATTTCAATTTCGCATAATAACAACTGTAAGCCGTCAACTGTCCCTGCAGGCTTCAGCAGTAATTACATCATTCGCAGTTGCGAAACTGACAGAAGAAAGTATCTGCCATTGTTCTACCGGTTATGTATCTCTGTGAGATTATATCGGATGATTCGCAATTTCGTCTGCATTCGACTGCTTATATTTACGGCCCACGGCTGTAATTATGATGTCTTATTTAGATTATGTGATTGATCCCTAAGAGAGATAATTTGTATAGTTGAAATTAAAAAGAAAACAGTACAGCCCTTTCCTTTTTAGTTTCAACGACCAAAAGTGGAGCACGTAAAGCTAAGTGTTCTGGCACAAAGGACTGACAAGGCAGGTGCTTACTGGTCGATACCGACTTATCAGCATTAAGTATAGATAGGCGGTCCTTGCGGAAACGTGCTTCCTTTGCATTTCTTTTATATCGTTAAGCTATACATGCATATAATTACCTAAGTTGAACAGATCAAAAGTTTTTATTTATAAAATTTCATTTTAATAAAAACAATATATGGGAAGGCTCAGCCCTAACACCATCGGCTCCGATTGCTACCAAATAAAGCGTAAATCTTTAAATGTTTCTTTTTTATGCACTCACTCCTGTTCTGCTGGGAGGGCTAAATGGAAATTTAAGTACTACCACATATATTACACTTACATTTCACAGAGGTATTCCATTCCATCTCAATATGAGCGGGACGACCCTGTCTTTATACGGGCAAGTGATACTTTTTTTTAACTTTTTTTTTAAAAGATACCTCCCTCATTAGAATTAAATTCCTATATCGCGAGGACTTTACAAACATTCAAATAACGGAAACACAGAACACCCAGACCCAGAACAACAATTTGTGGATTACACAAAGTTGTTGTCCCGTGTGAGGATCGAACCCACAACACTCGACAGCGCCAGTCAGTCGAGAAGCGACCGCTTAAACCACTGCGCTATCAGTGTAGTCGGCTACCGCGCTATACGGTAGAAAGCAAGTGATAATCATACAAATATGATCTAGAACTAGATCACGTATACCCAAGGTGGTCTATACAGAGCCCCAGGAATCAACGGTGACTTCACTACCGTTAGAAATTTAAATATCAACGTGAGCAGCACTATACCGGCCGTCAAAAACACATTTCAACTTGACGAATTTGCAAACATTCAATATTAGTCAAGAAAGGGGTTTACTCAGATACCGAATCACATGGTAAGTAGTCTACGAGACAAAAACTTTAGGAATCTCTGATCTAGATCCAGAAATCTAGAAGTACAAGCCACGGTCGAATTTTATCTATTGTTCATTCGTTCAATCATTCCCAGTCCACATTCGCTTCCATTACAAAGGCACGTTGAGTATATTGGTGTCTACAATGTAGACCGGTACATAAGTTTGAAATAACCCAGTAGTACGGGACAGGGATTGAATTCGCGACCTGGTCGATCGCGGGTCGTGCCTTGCACTACTTGACCACCAATATCCCTATTATCAATCACTGTTGTTGTATTTTATTAATAAAACTAGCTTTTCCCCGCGGCTCTGCCAGCGTGAATGTCGGTTTTCCGCTACATGTGAAATCCCGAGACAATCATAGATTTATATAAAAAAAACTTTACTTGACCTCTCGTACCTAAACGAAGACTACTAAAACAGGGATCAAGTTGTATCTTCAATTCTACTGGAGCGATTTTGATGAAACATGCCACAGTATTTAAGTCGAAATAGTACCTTTAAGACTGTAATAATTTGATCAAAATCTATCCGTTGGGTTTTGCGTGAAGCTCGAACAAACAAACATCGATGGAATTGCTTTCAGAAGCCCTTAATTAGTCGATCTGAGTAGTTTGTTTTTGAATATCTTTGATTTTAAAAAATTGTCTTTTAATAATAGTATATACATATATATAGATAAGTTTTTTTACAATTAAATACACCAGACGGAACAGCACTAACGCACTAATAGCTCGCAGTGAAACGGTGCTCACAGTTCGATGTAATCTAATGGTAATCCGACATTAGTGAACACCATTACAAAACATGAAACAGGAGCCGCCCCGCCGCACGCGTCACGTTACCACGTAACAATGATTGATGCACGGAGTGCGCACACTCTGTACGCACACTGATATGCCGCCATCTCTGGCACAACGCTTAAATGTCATTTTATTCTATATTATTATCAGCCCAGTTCAGAAGAGAGAGAATACCTGGATTTTGGATCTTAATATGTACAAATTTCCATTGGTGATAATTCTGCAGTAACAGAAATTAACTAAATTTAGACTCACTCTCTCTCTCTCTCCCTCTCTCTCTATCTTTTTCTAATGTCAAACGCCAAAACGAGATAACTACAATTTTGGTGCTGTCAGTTTTGTTTAGACACGTCAAAATTAAGAGATTTAGACGCGATCTCGGAAGATACCGACTAAAGATAGTGTAACGAATAAAATGTTTACTATCTCGTTTTGGTGTTTGGCATTAGAAAAAGATAGGGAGAGTCTAAATTAAGTTTAAGTTATGTTACATCAAATTGATACAATTTTCTAACAATCGACCTTGTCGGCTCTTCGGTGAGGGCGGTGTCTAGGAGACTGGGTCGTGCTGAGGAGCGCGATGTTATGAGGTCTTGGGGGTCGTGCAGGTCGTGTCGGGTGCGGCAGTGACGCGGGGTCACATCACGTTCCGATTCATAGGCGGCGGCAGCCACCACTAGCAGATTCGGATGCTCGGAGCCCGCTCAAAGGTAACCGTTCGGATACTTCGCGGAAGTATTTCGCGATCGTGGGTGGTCGGAACTCGGAGTGGAGATCAACACTGCGCAGAAACCAAGGGGCACCTACAGCTTTACGGAGAAGAGGATTTTGAATGATCTGGACACTTTGCTAGAAAGCGACATTTTACTCCGTTTGCAGAACACGTGGTGGAGTCGCCCCAAGACGAAGGCGGCACGGTTGCGGACCACTTTGATAGGGTGTTTGAAAGACATTTTGGAGTTCAAAGTGAGGAACGACATGCATTATGTTAATCGCTTCAACGAATGAGACCCGAACTCGGCCGAATATTCTCGAGTTGTTCAAGTTCATGACGTAAACTAGTCGAAATTCGGACTGTTTTTTAAATTAGTTTATGGTTGACAATAAGCACTCTCGTCGCGTCGACTATAAAATTGTCAACGACCCATCACTAGTCTATTACGACTACTAGACTAGATAGATACGATGATGAAAGAAATCAATTGATTTAAAACACGAGAAATAAAGACGTGCATATGACGCAAACATTTCAATTGCGAAAGCATTAAGTATTATTCAAATTCCCTGAAAATTATGTACTCACTGATCACTTTTCAAGATTAAAAAAAACTTGTACATAAACACACTTTTTATAACGTTAATCAACAATCATTATCACTAAATACCGCATTTAATAGGCTCATTAAATCATAATAATTATAATTTTAGAGATTTTAGGCCACAGCTCGCAACAGTCGCGCGGTATTTTTTAAGCGAGCCAGTGGCGTACTGTGGCCACATAATTCGCATATGAGCGACCGTTTACAGCAATTGCTGTAATTAGTGGAGAACTAGCATTACTCGTGTGGACGGCCTGCGCAGTCTAAAGACTTAATTCTTAATTTGTATTTTTATTTCTTCATATTATAGGTTTGATAGTGACAGCTCTTTCGTATTTTTATTTATTTCCGTATATCTTAAAACTGATAGAATGAGTTAGATATTTTTTAACAAGAAAAAGGAATATATGATAAAAAAAATAGCAACACAGATTTCAAACAGTAGAAACGAAAACATAAAATAACTGGCTAGAAGAAATCATTTTTAGTGATAAAGCGACACACTCCATGACTTTTGTTTGTTTTTTTTCTCTTCCTGTGTATTATTTCTTGATGTGTCAGTAAAGTATTATCTAGTAATAGATTGCACGGATGGCGCAGTGGTTTAAGCGTTGTGGGTTCGATCCCCACATGGGACAACAACTTTGTGTGAACCACAATTTGTTCTTCTGAGTCTGGGTGTTCTGTGTTCCCGTTATTTGAATGTTTGTAAAGTCTCCGCGACACAGGAATTAATCCTAATGCGGGAGGTGTCTAAAAAAAATCTATATACTATTATAAAATTGTAAAACATCAAAAATTTTAATTCAGATCGATTAACTAAGGGTTTCTGAAACCGAAACTATATCTTGTTTTTAGTTTGTTTGTTTGTTCGAGCTTCGTGCAAAAACCAGTGGATATAAATTTTGGTCATATTTTTGGTCATATTTAAAATAGTAATATCCCAACTGATCATTAAATTGAAGATAAGCCTGATCGTTTTAGTAGCCGCCGTCATGGTACGAGAACTCAAGTAAAAATGTTTGTTGGATTTTTTTTAAATCTATAATTATTATAGGATTTTCTACTTAGCACAAAACTGACACTCACGCAGGCGGGGAAATGGGAAGAACTTAGTTTAAAGATAAAATTAATAAGCAAATGTTTTAAAGAATAAGCCTATACAGCTATTTTGCAGGAAATTAAAAGCCAAACCGCAATTTTTAAAAATTTTGTCTGTCCATCTGCTCGTATGTCTGGGCTAAACTCCGTAGTGACGAAACTGATTTCAACGCAATTTTCACTGTCGAATATTTCTCGAAGAATATTATAGGCCATTTTTTATTGCGGAAATGCGTTAGGTGCAGATTTTTTCCTAATTTCTAGTTTTATAAATTTTCCTGAGTTTTTCAATTATGTATGATTGTTGTTGCCTTTATTAGTGATCGTGTAACTTCTAAACTACTTCACTGATTGAGATTACATCCACACAATATACGTATTGTAGAGACGATGATTTTTGAGATAGCTACGATATATAGTTAGGATGCAAAAGGAGGAGGTGTAGTCAAGTCATTAAAATCTTTTGTTTTGTGAGGAGAAATAAATACATATTGTTAAAAAAAAATTAAAATCTTTATGTTTATGAACCAAAATAATCACAACTATGTTGGTTTAATCGCAAAAAAGAAAATTAGAAAAACTGGACCCGATAGATGGTGGTGTGGTTTAGTTTATAAGGTGACACGTCGTAAAGATAATATCTGTGTACAAAGACAATACACACAGGCGGAGCCGCGGGAAATAATAGTAAATATATAATACAGTTTACTATTTTTGATATTTTCTTTAAGTCAAAACTATTGGTTATAAAACTTTCAAACTTTTTCAACAAATCGTTAAAGATATAATTATAGGTGAAAATACTAAAGACATTATCCGATAGTCAACTATCTCGTGGGTAACTTTCACAGGCCCGAGCGCGATTGAAGTAGCCAACCTTGTAATTAGTACAGTAATTATAGTCATTGAGCCGCGATAACCAGCTCCGTTGTAAATTTCATTAGCTGGGTGCTTTGTGTAATACTGATAAACGATAAACTGCAGTAGACCTATAAATAAATAGACAGACAAGTCAGTATATTACTACATACATACATACATACACTCACACCGATATCCCATAAGGGTAGGCAGAGACCACTTCTTTCCACCTGCTACG
>WUAW01002381.1:0-26029 GCA_017165845.1 Thaumetopoea pityocampa | reverse complement strand
GCAGTCTGGTATTTCCAATTTCAAAATTTCAAAATGGTATCGTTCGGTGAAGTGAATGTGGAAGGTTTTCCAAATGTTGGCAGTAGGCAAGCAAGTCATCATTACTGCAGGATACTAATAAATTCGGAAAACTGAAACTCACGTCTGCTCATATTCTTTTTGTGTAGAAACAGTTTGACTGCGAAAGCAGCAAGCAGACATATTGCAGTGATTGAAATAGTCGTTCACATAAGTTTCTAGCAACCAAATGTTGTCTATGAATAACGCAATGTACAGCAAGGACATCTGGAATTTTATTTTTTAAGTACGCTATGAAGCCTTTATGGCACCCTGTCATAGCCGGAGCGCCATCCGTAGCAACTAATATAATATTTTTTTAAGGGAATCTCTTTCTCATCACAAAACTTTTGCTATGTATTGAATATGGTTTCGCCTTTTTATCGGTCTCTAAATTTCTAGCAATAGTTTGATAGAAATTTAGTTCTTCACATATTTTCTCATCTTTAATAAACTTCACGTAAGACAGCAACAATGCTTCATTAGTTGGTAAAGTGGACTCATCGAGCTGAATTGAGAATTGACTAGTTCTCAGATGATTGAACAATGATCCTTCAATGTTTCCAGCCATTTCATCAATTCGTCTTTGCACAGAACTCAAAGGAATTTTTCGGATAATATCTGCGGCCGGTTTATGAAGCACAGTAGTTATTACTTCCTTTATGGCTGGCAAAATTAACTCTTCTCCGATGTTGTGTGGTTTGCCTTTTTGAGCAATTAACAAAGAGATATTGTACGAAGCTCGAAGTCCGTCGTCATCTTGTTTAGCGGCCGCCGAAAATAGTTTTGCTATACTTGGCTGAGTATTATGCTTCTTCTCTAGGTCTTGAAAATATGCTACATTCTTGTCTTTCTTATCTGGATGCATTTTATTGAAATGATCTTGCAGTCTTGAAGGCTTCATTGCTTCATTCGAAAATGTTTTTAGACATAGAAGGCACAACGGCAATGATGGGTTTGTGGGATTTTCAATGAATCCGAATTTAATATATTCCGCACAGTATTGTCGTCTCTTTTTTTACTTCCGACATTCTTTTGTTTTGAGAAATACGTAAGTAAGTGTTGAACTTAAGTTCTGCTTATCTATTACGCGCGAAACCGCAAATGAAAATAAAATAAATATTACGTTGTTTATATAGGATGGCATAAGCCGCACGCACCGACAGGAATAAGACAAACATGCATAAATTCGTTTATCTCATTCGACGCTCAATCGTACTCAACAAGTAAGAACAAGTATACTATGAACCAGCCGATTGATACAGGAATGCATAAATCGGGTTATTTAACAAAAACTTGTTAAAACATGATTGCCCGCGGTCTATTATTTACGAAAATTACCTATCTAGGAATACTAATAACTATTAAAATGCGAAAGTGTGCCTGTTACTTTTTTATTTGTTTGTTTGTGTCTACTCTCATTTCGAAACTAATACATTATTATATTAGTTTCGATATGAGCGACCGATTGACATGATTTTTATTTCATTTATTCAATAAAACAGGACAGATATATGAACTACGCGGAAAGAAATATCGAACCAAGTTTGAGCAATCTCAAATTAATATTAGTTGATGTTCACAAGTTGTAGTCGAGAGTCGAGAGTTCAGTCCTCCTAGCTAGATGAAATTTCAAATCGCCTCCCAAGCCTCTACACAACGCCCCCATTTTTTTCTGGGTCTCTTACCGCCCCCCTTTAGGCCTCACGCCCACAAGGGGGCGTTATCGCCCACTTTGGGAAAGGATGCTTTAGATGGACAAAATTCTAAGATTGGATCACGGTGGAAATTAATGATGTAAATTTTATATAATAATTTACATCAAAACCTATTTTAATTTAAATATATTCAATAATACAAGGTGATGTTTTATGTACATATAAAACCCAAATGATGCGTACACACACGTGATAATAATTATAATTGATTTATAATAATTATTATTCGGCTAAATGTTAACGCGTTGCGCGCAACGCAACGGTGTCAATGAGAACAGGACCAGGTCGGATGACCCGCGCCGACACTTGTAATAACCGTAGTTTAATGCGACATTGAGTTCGCTGTCATCTGGGGAATGGAAAACATCGCAGCCATCGAACAGATATGTAAATTAGTAAATAGAATTGAGTTTCCAAGATTGATTTTCATCTATACTATTATAAAATTGTTAAATGTCAAATTTTGTAAATCAAAGATATTTAAAAAAAATAACTCGGATCGACTAATAAGGGCTTCATTGCACTAATTTATGTATTTGTATATGTAGGTTTTTGTGTATATTTGTATATAACATTTATATATTAGGGTATTATATAAGCTTAAGATAAGCGTGTGTTCCATACTCCTTTATTTTACGTCAGATACTTCACCCACCTTATGTAATGTCAGCATCATCCAAGCGTCGACTGGTAGACAATACCTTACGTATCAAATTCACCCGTATTTTGTGTGCAGTATATCGGAAGTGTTAAATAAATAAATCAACGGATGTTCCGCGCCCAATGAAACGAGCCAATCAAAAGCGATCGTTCTCTCGTGACTTGACCGAAGGTTGCATGGAAATTAATTCATGATATCGTAATGTACTAGAATAGAAAACAGTGGAACTAGTTTTGTGATCGGCATTCAAAGTCAAATGTAAACAGTAGGACCTTCCAAGTCGCTCAAGAATCCAGTCTGATATATAATCAACGCCCACTGATATATACAGAAGTTTTATTTATTTATTTACAAATTATTGAAACATTTTCATTTCATTTATTGAACCAAAATCCATAGACCTCCGTAGATTGGATCGAATGTGCACTATTTAGTAAAAACAATCAACAAATAGTTTTTCTTTCAATACTTTTTAGGATCATGAATTTGAACTCGTCCAATAGCGAACTAAGTGACCAACCTGGTGGAAGTAAACAATATCTAAACCAATTCATAATTTCGGATAGTAATTAAAAACATTCATCACTTCACAAAGAAATACCTTCACAAAAATGTAATTATTCCTTTATGAAATTGTACACATTCAACTTATATACCGGGGGTAAAGGTACTCCGATGTGGTCCTAGAATCAACCTCAAACGGAATCATCCTTTATTAGTATAATTTGGATGAGCATTACAAAAGGATTTTAAAAATTCATCTCTTTAAATGGATTAATCCCAACGGGTACCCGGCTAGTCATACATAAATGCATACACGAGATCTGCAATTAAAATTCTGTATTAATATATTCGTATTGAGACACAGAATCAACGAATACAAGCTTAACAATCATATTTACATATCTGCGGAATTTCAAAACAACCGGCTCAATGGTTGTGGCATCAAAATTTAACAACAAATAGACTGACAAACGGACATTAATTTTTATATGTATTCTGCTCACTTCACACAGATCGATCTGTTGAATCGAATACAAACAACACCCCAAACTAGGACAAACATTTGTACTCATCGCACAAAGTTTGCCACTACCGGGATTTTAATCCGGAACTCATTGGCCCAGAAAACAGGGTCACAAGTGGGCCAACGAGTGAGGACAGACGTTAAATCATGATATCATCACAATCGGAAAGTTATTGCAGACTAAGTTGTAGGTTTCAACTAATAATGTAATAAAGAAACATAAACATATTCATCATTCCAAGTCCATACTCGTCCCCACAAAAGGGAGACGGACCTCCCCTAGTCAAGAGGGGGATTAGGACGTAATCTACACATACATTAATATATATGCACAAACCCTAAAACAATACACTCCTTATTTTACCATTTACGTAAAAATCCATTTCAACATAGATCCCAAATTTTAATACTAATCGTATGTATAACTTAAGACTTAGAAAATATTTCATAGCCACAAAAAAAAATAAAAAAAAACAATAGAGTATCCCTAGCAGGAAATCAACTTCAATCGTGCCATGCCTTATAATTTATTTATACTATTATACTCGTAGAATTGTCAAATGTTAAATTTTGTAAATTAAAAATATTAAAAAAGAAAGATTAACCAGATCGACTAATTAAGGGCATCTGAAACCAAATCCGTCGATGTTTGTGTGTTTATTTGTTTGTTCGAGCTTCGCTCAAAAATCAGCGGGTAGATTTTGGTCAAACTTAGAGACTTAAAGGCCTCGGTCCAATAGTATTAAAAACACAGCGTGATCTGTTTTAGTAACCGCCGCTAAGGTATGGTAATTCAAGTAAACGTGGTTATAAGGGTTTTTATATAAATCTATGATTGTTTCGATATTTCCCATGTAGCGGAAAACCGATAATCATTCGGGCGGAGCCGCGGGCTAAAGCTAGTCTTATCTAACGATGCACGTTAATGACTGTCCGGGGCGGTGTCGTCTTCATCGGTGCTTCACGGCGAGTGCCACAGATCCGTCATCAACGGGTCATATTGTGCGGTGAAAGTAACGTGCGTTATCGATATGTTACATCACTTCCATTACGTCTGTAGCGGTTATTGTTTCATTATCTTCATATTCTAAATTCGAAACCGGTTAATTGTTTTTAGTTCTTTATTTGAATATTATGTCCGGCCATACAATCATCTTACACTATTAAGAGTTTAAGAAGTTTAAGAAGTTCTGTTACTTTTTGTTCTTTCAAATTCGACCTATTTAAAATGAACAATTCAGTAATTCTAGGTGTTATGACCACACTAATATTTTTATATGAGAATATATTAACACAAGAAAATTGACTTTTTGAAATGGAACATACCAATTAATTTATTGACATACATATTTTAATTATGTTTAGATTATAATATTATATTTTACATTTTGTTTGTTCCACATTTTTTTTAATTTGCATGCAATTTAGATTACGACAAAACAAATTATGAACTGTTATATATACACTAGCCATATATTCACCATGTTTACGGAAATAAATTATTATTATTATTTAAAGAACAATAATCCGCATTAAAAACATGAATTCAAAAGTGCGTTTGTGTGTCTGTTTGTCATCTCGTCTTGTTTATTTTGACATTTAGTAGAGAGTTACAAATTTATTGCTACAGGTTTCATATATACATACAATCACGCCTTTTCCCTAGTTCTCCGGCAAGGAATCGAACCCCTGTCTCTCGCGTGACATGCGGGGATACTGACCGAATAATTGGGGTAGGCAGAGACCACTCCTTTCAACTTGCTACGATCGTTTAATGTAGTAAGGTGGCCAAACCGTGGTCCAATTTTGGCCCTTGCGGGAAAAGAGCCGTGTCCACGAAAAGGGAGAGGAGCAAAGAATATAAAATTTGGGAAAAGGACTATAAGATATAAGATACTACTGTCGTAGGAGTAGAAAGAGACAGTAGTAGCTCGGGGGGCCGGGGTTGCTTGCCCGTATACTTGCGAACTACGTCTTTACGTCTATTTGCCGAACAAGCTAAGACGAGTACTCCCTGCCCTACGTTACATTTATTGCGTTTCAACAAGTAAAAATTAAATTAAATTAAATTTGAATTTATTTTCCAACCCGAGCTTATTGAATAATTAAAGAAAAACAATAGAGTACAATAGAACAGATGCAGGTGACTGGAGCCAAAACAAGGGAAAAATAAAATCAAAGTGATTATAAAAATTAGTACGCTTTCAGTGAGTTCCGAAATATGGAATAGTTCAACTATTTATTTGTTTATTAAAAATTACATATACAGCTTACCAATAACCCGAAAGCAATGTGCATAGGATGATTAAACTACTTCACAAAGTCTACACCCAAAGGCACTACTTGTAGTGACTTTGGGTGATGATTAAACTTGACATATACTTGACAAGTAACTAAATAAATATACTTAAAAAAAAGAAAAATTATGTAATACTGTCCAAAACACCAAGATGGAATTGAAAGTTGGCTAAACAAGTGAGCATAGCGAAGACGGTGAAGCTTCCTTAATTTTGGACTCAACTACAATAATAACTAATAAACCACAATTAAAACACAATTTAAATATCGCGGTCGATTTGTGCAACGCGTTTGACGTTACGAGTGTAAGCGTTGCGATCCGAAACCTGTTCTTGCTAAGTGAAATTTTGTTAATGTTGTCACTTATCGCATTTAACCTCTGAGAGAGCTAATAAATGTTTTAACTGCTTGTATAAATTTCACATTCCGTTATTTGTTAATAAACATTGATATCTTAATAATTTTAAAGGAACAACACATTTAAATGTCTCTAGATGTTGAGCCAATGTCTAAACAATCAAAATGTTGTTTTCGATACATTTTCTTTGTAGCTATAGCCCGCCATATCCCCTGATATATGTCAGAGACCTTGTTTGTGCCTTTATTATTTCTTAAACATTACGTTAAATAATTTTAGCTAATTATTTTTAAAACTAGTTACATTTCAGCTTAACTGCTAATTAACAATTATTTCAACTACTCACTATTGATATTAATTACAGTGTCAACTTAGTTGCTAAATTTCAATTATTATAACAGCATTTCCTCACCTCGACCAATTTCATTTTATTATTACAATAACGTGTTTGTTTATATTGTCTGTGCCCAATGTTTGTCTATTTTGTGTTATTCTTGTATAATGTCACTTTGCTTTTATTACAGCCCTCTCCGCACCCCGTGGCAGGATCCGCCCGGCGCGGCCCGGAGTCTTACCAGCCATTATCTCATATGATACCATTACCACTGCACAACTCATTTGTGACAGACTCCTGGTCGTTCCTGGCGAGATCGTGTCCCAGACGGTTGAGGAGACGGCTTTGGTACCTTCATCTCTAACCGATCCTGATTTCCGACCTGAATTTCATTAGTATTCAATTTTGCCATATTCACTACCAAGTCACGCTGACCAACAACCTTCTGAACTAATGAGTATCTTTTATCCCGAAAAAAAAACTGTTCTCGAGGGATAGAAAAAATTGTATTTTCAACTGTCCCTGATATGTATTAAAGGACATCAAGGCGAACGAAGTCGGGAGTAAAAGCTAGTTATTCATAATCTGTGCTTGTACACGCATTAATTTGACAAACAGACCTTGACTAAGCCGCCTTGATTAAACGATGTAGAAATATTGCGTTAAATCAACGCGTCGGTGTCAAAACGACGTAAACGTGCAAACATATCTGTTTAATTTTGTATAATTATTCAATTAACAAAGAATTCCACGTACTGACTAATAAAATTAATCACACCCATATTTGGTACCTATATTGTCCTTATACGGCAAGGGTTCTTGCACAATTTACCCCCTTTACATAGTACAAGAAACATTAAAGACAATAAAACGCAAGTTTTTCCTATATATTTACATTATTATGCAATTATATAGATATGATGATTACATGTGACCATTAATTTAAACATTATCTTGAAGAGATCAAATGAATATATTATGTGCTTGGTTTTGACCACGGCTCCGCCCGCGTGAATGTCGATTTTCCGCTACACGGGTAATCTCGAAACAGTCATAGATTTATATAAAAAGCCTCAGAACCACTTTTACTTAAGCTCTCGTACCTTAACCGCGGCTACTAAAACAGGGATCAAGCTGTATCTTCAATTCTATTGGACCGATTTTGATGAAACATGCCGTAGTATTTAAATCGGAATAGTACCTTTAAAACTGTAACAGTTTGATCAAAATCTACCCGCTGGATTTTGCGTGAAGTTTGATTGAACAAACAAACATCGACGGATTTGGTTTCAGAAGCCCTTAATTCGTTGATCTGAGTAGTTTTTTTTTGTAATATCGTTAATTTACAAAATTTGACATTTAACAATTTTATAATAATAGCATACAAATTAATAAAAGAAACATACAACTGTAATAATACATATCGCTCATCCAATAGAATAATGACGTAATTGCAAAAAAGTTAAAATTTTATTTTGTGTTTAATTTGGATGATTTGTTGTTTAATATGGATTTTTTTCGAGAATGCTCAAATTATTATTAATAATCTATAAATCAATTATGAAAAATCATGATAATTGATATAATTTATAAAATGGGTATAAACCAATTTTAAACTGAAACGCTTCTTCTGATAAATTGCAAAAATGTAATTACGTCATTGTTCTATTGGATGACCGATATGTTATAGATAATAATAAGTATTACACCAGCAAAAACAGTTTCCAACGTTGATAAATTACGTTCCTTATACTGATTAAGTAAATACCGATATGTTCGATAGGGTGTCGCGAACGAGGCAGCAAGCGCCGCTGCACCGAGGTCTACAATTTGAGCGGTGCGCGCCGACGCAGCCGTAAATCAGATCGACCGCTACCTACCAGATGCGATACTTGTTATCAAATATAGACGATATTAGGGTTGTCGCGATTGGTTAATGTTGATAAGATGATGTGATAACCCGCCAAGAGAACCTAAATAGGGCGTGGAGGATTTTAGTTTAAAACGGCAATAGGTTGGTAATATTTTTTATCAAATTGAGATCAAATTCATTGATCATTTATCTTCCCTATTATAAAATTGTTAAATGTCTAATTTTCATAAACCAAAGATATTCAAAAGCAAACCCTTCAAATCGGCTAATTGAGGGGTTTTGAAACCAAATCCGTTGATGTTTGTTTGTTTCTTTATTTGTTCGGGCTACACGCAAAAACCAGCATGTAAATTATGGTTAAACTATTACCGAATTAAAGGTACTATTTCGATTTAATATTGCGGCATACTTCATCAAAATCGGTCCAGTAGAATTGAAGATACAGCTTCTGTCCCTGTTTTAGTAGCCGCCGTTAAGGTACGAGAGGTCAAGCAAGAGTGTTTTTTTGGCTTTTCATATAAATCTGATTCGGGATTTCCTATCTAGTGGAAAACAGACATTCACGCGGGCGGAGCAGCGGGCAAAAGCTAGTTATATAGTATAAGGGGATATATTTTATGTAATGGATTTTATGGAGAATTTTTGTCTGTCTTTCTGTCTGTCTCTTTGAAATCAGTTTAGTGGTTTTAGTATGATCTTGACCACACTAAAACCACTAAACTGATTTCGACATAGTTTTGAAAAAGAAACGTTGTGATATTTCAGATCTTTTGTTAAAATTTATGAATATAAATATTTCCGAGTTAGTAAATGGTCTATGCGGGCAGAGTAGCGAGCAACAGCTAGTAATGATAATATATAAGAAAATAATGAAATATCTATTATGATATTGACAACAACTCAATTTTAATGACACTGCTTTCTGGTGACACGGACTCGTATTCCGACAAACAAACCGGCAGGCGAAACCGCAGGCACGGGCTAGTTATTATTATATTTATGTCGTTTCGCCTGGCGTCCTTACAGCAACGTCTGCATTGTGAAAGTGGACCGAACGTCCAGGTGTCTGCGGGCGAAACTCCGCCTCATCACTCTAAACAGCACCTCGCGACCGGTCACCTACCACTTAATGAAACCATCAATCATATAACATTTTATTGAACAAAATTATCCGCCTCTCCAGTTAGTACTAAGAAAATTTACAATATTCAAAACAAATTTGATAGCCTGTTTCTTTGACGACTAATTGGTTTAGTGGCAGTGACCCTGCTCTCTGTGCCAATGGGTTCACGGTTCGAATCCTGATAAGGATAAACTGCGTGTGATGAGCCCGAATGTTTGTACCCGAATAAGTAAGTATACGTAAATACCCAAGTCACAGGGTATCCTAAATTGATGCTACATAAATGTGTGAGTGAAATAAATCTATCCACAACGTTATTTATTTGCATAGTTTATACGTTGATACGTTTGGCATTTGAGCAACAATAAAATCACCGGCAGTGACATTTTAAGTCACCCAGAGGAACTCAAGAATCTAAGTTATCTCTTATGTTGTGTTTTTATGGAGCTAGTCTCAAAGACGGATTTATTCCCGCGTACCCTCATAGCACTAACGGTGAGTTCGTGTCGCTCACCATGCCGCCATCCTTCTCGCAATCACAACTGTACAAACAGGATGCATAAGGCTTAAGACTTCCGGAATCCTAAGCCGAGTATTTAAATCAACTGTTGATTCAAATATCCAAAGATTTTATAGCTGAATGATGACCAACGGTGACGTTGACCAAGACGTTAACAATGGTTAGGTCGGAATATCACCAGTTATAGATTGAAGTGTCGCAGGAGTGGCGGTATCGATAAGGGGAAGATCTTCAGGCCAGATGAGTATTGTCTCTGGTGGGGCCTGCCACCGCCCCAATATATATTATCATATGTTCAGCTTGCTGTATGATTCAGCTTCCTATGATAGTGTTGAAATACAAAAATTGCGCCATCTGTCGGAAATATGTGATAATATGTACGAAGTAGTTCGCCACAGCTTATATCAGAATTTTATAAAAGTAGAATTCTAATGTAATCATGGAGACCATTGATACGCAAAGTGGTCTATATCGAACCCCAGGAGTCGACGATATCCTGCAAGGGGTATATGCGAGCTGACAAAAACACATTTGAAGTTAATGAATTAGCAGTATTAGCTAGATAGGGGGTCTATCTAAAATCGAAACACATGGCAAGTGGTCTACAAGACCTAAAAGTTTGGGGACCTCTGATGTAGACAAGAAATAAGCAATTAAAATAAAATTTAGTATTTTATTCAACATGGCGTATAAATCCAAAGTAATCACATATAAATTTGATGTAGATGATGACCTTATTCCTTGTTCAACCTTAGAAACTCCGAGAAATGTCTAAATTATCGATTGGTCAATTTTGAGTCGTAAACCGTTAATAAACGGATTGCATGACGGTAGTAACGATTTGTACAAACAAAGCGGTGTAGTAACTAACCAATTTGAAATCAGGCACCTGAAAATCTTGTCGGTGATTCATCCAGTATAGAGATTTGTGTCTTTAGTCTTTACACACATTAACAATTATAACTGTTGACATTTCAGTTTTGTTTAATCTTTTTACGCCTGAATATATTGTAATTAACGCTTAGGTAGGTAAACATAGGCTAGTGTCAACATCGTTATCATCAGTTCGTGGAAGTCCACCGCTGGACAAGTGCCTAATCCTTACAAAAGGAGGTATTTGCCAAAATTTCCACGCTCGGCAGGCTTCTTAAAAATCGCAGTAGACTTTGATTGACTAACAGGAGAATGCTGCTGCTCATTATACCGGTACAGTGGTTTTCAGCTGGTTTTCACAACATCCACGGGAATGACCACAATTCACCACATACTACGGTCCTGACACACCTCTCTCTCTCTACAATTTTATCGATTAAATATGCTAAATTTCTTCAGTTTATCATTATTTTATCATTAATTTTCTTCAGTATAATCATAATGTAAAATAAAATTTCATGATGATTGAAAAAACACCAAATAAGCGATGAGTGAGGTCAATGACTACCACCCGCTATGCCATAGGATTACCGGCAGCCATTAGAGAGACGACAGTTGCATAAGTCAACTACACTTACACAACGACGAAATTTGTTGCAGAATGATGGGAACCCGGCGCGCAGATGGAAAGTTTATGAAAACTGTCATAATTATGTTATGAGAGATATATTATGTCGACAATTACTTAAACGGAAAATATTTTCACTTAAACACTATTGTCTCTTTCTGAAGAGGTGAATGGATTCGTTTTATGATACTTCCTCATCCATTTCATCATCGTCATCATCAGCCCCAGGAAGTTTATTATTGGCCGCCTCCTTAAAAAGGAGGTATTTGCTATAATTACGTCGTGGTTCGCCACCCGACACGTCTCGTTGCCCGCGAGGGCGAAATGTGGGCTGCGGATAGCCACTACGCTACATTAAATGATCGTAGCAGGTGGAAGAAGTGGTTTCTGCCTACCCCAATGGGAAAGAGGCGTAACGGTATGTATGAATGTAGTATATATACACTATGGTCTCTGCCTATCCTTAAAGGATATTGGCGTGAGTGTATGTATGTATTTAACTATATAAAGCTAAAATTGAAGAACTGTACTGCGACCGGTTGGCGCAGTCCGTCCGCGACCCAACACGCTCACTGTCGACCGCGTGAGGGTGTGTTGATACTTGTTGTTTCGCCGTGGAAATGAGGTTTTCCGGAAGGACATTTACTTATTATAACAAATATGATTACAAATTGATAAAAAATATTATTATGTGGTAAAATAATATTATTGGGCGCGTGACTGTCTTCTTAACGTTGGCATCACATCACGCGCTGGTTCAGCGATCAACAGCGAGCGTTAATGCTTAATGTATAGTGATACAAATCAAAGGTGTTACAATGCAGATACTACTCACTACAAGTTCAGCGAACTTTGCATCCAGTTCCTCCTGCGGAGGCATGGGGTGTGTGGGTGTGACGGCCTGCAACGCAAGCCCTCCTTCGCCCCCAACCACGCAGTACGTAATTTCTGGGGGTTCGTCATTCTGTAATTATAACAAAAACATTACTGACTATTTTATAAAGTCCTAACGCCTTATATATATGATCATCATCATTTCAGCCCGTAGTTGTCCACTGCTGAACATAGGCCTCTCCAATCAAACTCCAGCGCGACCGGTCCATAGCCACCTGCATCCAGCGACACCCAGTGATCCTCACCGGGTCGTCGGTCCATCTCGTAGGTGGCCGTCCCACAGTGCGCTCGCTAGTACCTGGTCTCCATTCAAGGACTTTTTTGCCCCATCGGCCATCCGATCTTCGCGCTATGTGGCCTGCCACTTCAGCTTGCTTATCCTAGCTTGCTTGCTTATTATATATGTGACACTTCATATAAATCATATGATAAATTTACAGTCACTTATTTTAATTTACTTATATACAAGTATATATATTTATATATTTATTTAATCTCGATTATGACTATCGATAAGATCTGACTTAGACTACAAGTCAGGCAGGCAGTAAGAGAGGCATCCCAGTTGTGAATGATATTAAATTTCTAAAAATTTTGTTCTACGTCGCGGTTCACCAACCGACACGTCTCGTTTCAAACGGGAGCGAAAGTGGGCTTCAGATAGCCACTTTGTTCTAGCAAGTGGAAAGAAGTGGTCTCTGCCTAACCCAATTCTTCCATAGTATAGTGGTCAGTAGGCCCGCCTGTCACGTGGGAGACCGGGGTTCGATTCGCCGTCGGAAAGCCAGGGAAAAGGCGTATGCACGTTCTGCAAAATTTACAGATCTTTTTTTATTAAAATCATGCGCATAAAAACTCAACTCGCTCCCAAATGTCATAATGAAAGATACTGGTTTTATCTTTCCTACTACTAATTTATCATCGTCGTATTCATTGCTTCTTATAGGCCATATTATATTCGTATCATCAATCAAAACTATTGACGGATGAGACTTTTGGGAGCGTCCTTCAAAGAGCACGAATCATTGCCCATGATATATTTTATAATACGAGTATGTTTCTTAGAATTGAAACGTTTGCAGCAGAATGAAGACAATAAATAACCTCTAAAAATATACAGGATATCAAAAGGTCTAATCGATCATTTCTTAGTAATCGAGAGGATTTGTGTGTTGTGGAATGTGCGCCAGGTCACTGTCTAATATTGAACTTGAGAGTATAACAGACACAAATTTTAAAAACTATAGTTTGCGAAATAAAATAATAGATAGACAAAGAGTCGTGGTAGCTTAGTCAAAAGCCTAACCCCAAATTCGAAAATCAATCTCCAGTTCAATCGGCGATTGGCACACTGGTGCATTCCCTGCAAAAAACAGCAGAGCCTGACGCAAAAATCTAATCGAGATTTTTCATGTGATCATGTCGAGATAATTCTAAGTCAAGAGAGTTTCTGAGATATCCATAAAATAAGATTAATTTATTGCATAATGTTTGTATCATTGCATAGATCTAGTGGTAATAAAATAGACGTAGTAAAATATTGGGTTTACATTTTAGCTTAACAATTTGAAACGGATTAAAAATAGGAATGAATTAGATAAAATAATGTACTCATGTTTCTACATGGGAATACTATATCCCATGATGTTACGGCCTCACTTCCGGATAAACCTTTGTGTCACATCATTGAAAAACATACCATCCACGAAACTGGATTTAATAAACATGGTAAATTAGAAACACGCCACAAGAGCAAAAACACGGAAAATATTGCAATACGAAGCGAACCATAATACATCGCACGCGCAAAAAACAGTGATCACGGAAAGGTTAAACTTTCTACGGACAATATACCACATTCCCAGACTGTTATGAAGTTTATTACAATCCGAGTGGACTATAATGACCATATTAAAACGTTTTACTATGGTACATTTTAAGTGAATAACATTACTGAAAATAAAAAAGAACTGCTTAATCTAAAACGTGAATGATATAAAAAGAAATAATAATGAGAAAATTTAAAGACTGGATGATATTCTGATGGATCATGCTGGAGGTTCCCAAACCTTTCTGACTCGTAGACAGCTTGTCATGTTTTTCTGTTTTGGGTAGACCCCCTGCTTAGCTAATACTGAATTTTGAAAATTCATTAATTTCATATATGTTTTTGATAACACTGTTTTTGACAAAGTTAATAACTTTATTACTAAAAATTATAAAGTTACTACATGAATGTATGAATATTATCACCTTGATTTTTGTACCAATAAGCATAATTGTAGAATTAAAACTTACATTCCACTCATCGTAAGAGGAGGTTCATGCCCAGTATGGTGGACTGTTAGAGGTAATTATATATTTATATACATTTATTACACCCAGGTGGTGTGTGCAAGATAATAATAATAAAAAAGATACAATGAGGAAAAAGCAAGTTCCTTCCGCAAAAGGGAGAGTCCGTGCTCGCGACCAATAAGGAAGTTTGTACAAATGGACATAAAAAACCTCGCATATGGTAACATTGACTCGATAATCACTACGCTATGTAATTAATACACTCAATGCGAGAACTAATTCTACTAAATAATAAATCTGATTTAAAAACATTTCTTTTTAAAGTTTAAAAAGAATTTTTTGACAAATTGTGAAACGAGTATAACTATATAACTGAAAAAAAAATGTACACATTTACGTATGTTAAATTACACATAAAATAAAGTCCTAAACACCAACAAATAATCATCAACAGCCCATGACATTCCACTGCAGGAAACGGACCTTAAAAGGTATGATTTTTCATAATCTCCACACATGACCAACGTCTAACAGATGGCAGTAGATTTGATTGAATAACGGAATAACTCTGCTGCCCATTAACTTGGCTCTTACACGTTATAACGACTAACTTAGCATTTTAATCAGCAATTTACCGCCTTCTACTTCCCCGCAGTAGATTTTGTTTAAAATATGTGTACTAATATTCCCAAGTTCTTATTAACACTACGCCGTCCGGTGGGAGCACGTTGGTGCCATGTGAAAACTATCGGGCGATCACAATTTCGATAGTGGAACCGGACAAAATAGTGGAACAAGACTGAGATCCCATGGGAACTGACGATAAGATTAGTAAACTTGACGATTTATTGTCTCCCAAGAACCTCGAAAAACCGCCGGTGCTACACGAAAAAATCTAGATAAGACGTGCGGACGGCATAATATTAATATAATTCAATGTAATCATACGTTCTTGTCATTGGTACAATTCCTTGAGCACCAAAGTTCAATTACGGATTATTTAAAAAAACACGAAGTAAGTAATCGTCTCCAGTAACGACTTTCATTTTTAAAATAAGCAGCCAGAGGTCAGAGACAAATGTCGAAATTGATAATTTTACCAGAATTGCATCAGACAGTGGTTGATTTCTATCTACTTTATGTTCAGACGATTTGAGGAACCGAAGGTATTTAAATAAGAAAACAGTTATGTCAATATTACCTATTTTATGATCTGTTAATAACAGTATTAATTCAAACAATAGTGCACTCTCGAACAAAATAAAATGAAACAGAACGAAATAAAAGAAACTGATAACGTATGAAGACTACAAACCAAGAAAAGAGCTAGGCATCTTGAGCAAATAAATATACAAACAAATTGTTGAGATGATTGAAGTGTTTAATCATGTTCTGTTACCAAAATAAAACTGGTAAGTATACGAATCATATTAATGTTCGTGAGCCGTGCTTATTAAGATTTAATAATGCACTTGAAAGTTATTGAATCATTGTAACCTTTAACTGGCGCCTGCGACGCGTTTCTACTAACTGTCGCCGACGACGGTCCGCGAATCCATTGGTACTGCCGGTAGGGCCGTCACTTAGATCTGAGATAAGAATATCGTTAAAGATTTCGATTATCATCATTCAGTACATATAAAAAATAATATAGATGCCTGATTTATGATCCTTAAAGGGCAAACACTACACCTAGGTAAACCTTAGTAAAATTATTTTATCGCCTTGGAATGAAGAACTACTAGCACGAGTCATCTACCTAGTTATCATAGATTAAGTGTCAATTTCTCAATTCCAAAAACCAATAAGGAATTCAAAAAAGAAGCGAGAGGTAATGTTAGAATCGGATAATTCATTTACGGAAAACAAACAGTTTATAAAGTGGGTATTTTTGTTGTGAATGGCATTAGCATATATTATGCATAATTTGACGTGAACAATTGACTTTTAACGAATATCTCTACTCTCCCTGTCTTTTTGTTTTCTTTTTATACCACAGACAACTGTGATTTACAAAGATATAAATCCAAGGTATATTATGAACCATCATTATTATTGTTATCGCCGGTGAAAGTGAGGATTTCAGTTAACTTTATATAATAGATAAAGCAAATGCACGATTATCGTCACAACAGAATGGTTTAACAAATAAAACTTATCAAGTACTTACCGCAAAGCAAACATCTTGACTAGTTCATGAGCAGTCAATGCAAATATTTGTAGAGAGAACAATGGAATATTTAGAATCACTTCTTGAATGAATTTATTGACTCGTAATGTAGTGCGTTCTTATAGAAACATTATTTGTTTAACATTTGTTCATATTTAGACTGTAAACAACGGTTTCGTTAAGTTCACGTTTAATGTAATTTAAAAACATGTTTGAGATTAAAATGCACAATTAATCTCATTACAAGATATTGTCTATCTACTTGATGGTACGAATGTGGGTAGTTACTGGCTATAAATATAGGGGTGTCTTAAAAAATGATTTCAATAATTCAAGATATAACTATTATCAGTACGAGTCAAACGATGGTGATACAATAAATTGGAATGTTCGTGTGTTACAACCCGCCACTTACTTATGCGACATACGAATTCATTATAATAAAGCATACGTGATAACCCTACGGCGCTGCACAATACAAGGGAGTGCTGCATTTCCGTCGATGACTTCACCAAGACCGTTCTGCTGGGCTTATTTACAGACGCCTTCATTATTAGCACCATTAATTCACAAATTAGGGTTGTGCTATACTGCAGCATGTATTTATACGTATATATTATTATATATTTCAGATAATCCTCTTCTCTATTCAGTCTGTCGTTGCTGTAATGTCTATTTCTGTTTCTTATTTTTTCCTCCATATTAAGCATATAATTAATATTATAATAAATTAAAGCATAATAATTAGGCATACCGACCCGCACTAGACCACCAACCCTTACTAGACCAATGTGGTAGGTAGGGGAGGTCTGTGCTCCTGTAGTGGGGACGAATATGGACTGGGGACGAATTAGCCATATGACTATGGGATGTACATCGGGATACAGGGCAGCAGCGTAATCCTATTACTCAATCAAAATCTACTACGGTCTCCAAGATGCCTACCAAGCTTGGAGATTCTGGCAAATAATTCATTTTTAAAGAGGAGGCCACGTCCAGCAGTGATCCTTCACGGGCTGATAATAATGATGATGGTAATTAGGCATGACGATGATAATAATAATAATAATAATAAAGCCTTTATTTCTACTAAAAATACATTTTAAACAATGGTTGAAAAAATATTATTGTTTCAATTTATAGTAGTCGCCTCCTTGGCGTAGGCCTCCCCCACTTCCTGCCACTTCTCCCTATCCCGCGCTCTCACTCTCCACTGTGACCTGATACTCTCTCTAAAGATGTCTTCCCACCTTTTATTTGGTCGACCTTTCCTCCTTTTTTCGCCTCTTGGTATCCATTCTGTAGCAGCCTTAGGCGATGATCTGACGATGATACTAATATTATATTATATTATAGGTGTATATAAGAAAAAATGTGTCAGGTTATTTGTTACCTAATACGACTCAATCGCCGAATCATTATATTGAAAATTGATGGAAAGTTATTAATATATGAATATTAAACGGATATAAAATATCGCACGAGGTCGCGAGATGTACATATCTAGTAATTTGTAAACACGTGAATAAAATTATTTGCCATGATCAAACATCTTTACCAATCGATATTAAAAATTAAAAAGAAAATGTGGACACTGAATATTTAAAAAATTGTAATTTCTAATCTAAGATGACCAATGAATATATGATATATGTACATAAATAACGCATACATTTACATATTGCTTAAATATTACAAATTGAGAACAGGCTAAAAATTAATTGCAACACTAGCGGTAATACCATCTGTTGACATTTCGTATATTTTCACATGCATAAAATTGGGAGAAAAATATCTAATGAAACGGAAGACAGCTTTGAACATATTGGTGTTAATTCTGCTGTAACACAACTTAGTTAAATTTAGTTCTCCTATCTTTTTCTAAGGCCAAACATCAAAACGAGATAGCGTTAATTTTGGCGCTGTCAGTTTAAACACGTCAAAATTAAGTTCTACTTAAAAATTTATACGTGACCTCGGAACATGCCGACTAAATATACACAAAAACGCAACGATTTTTGTGCCTTTTGACAGATATTTAGATTGGTACGCGCTAAAAATGTTTGCTGTCTCGTTTTGGTGTTTGGCAAAAAAAAAGAGAAATGCCGACATTTGTGTTACATCAGGATTGATACCATTAACTACGTTTTTAATGCAGCTCAAAAGCCGCAAGCGACTTTCAGTTAAATTAAACCTTATATAAAAATTCACGCTAGGATGTGGAAACGAATCTGGAATCTCTATTCTAAAATGCTGATTTATAACAGTATAATATAAATTGAAAATTATCTACAATAGTTAATATAGTTGTTCATATCTGAAAATTCTATAAGGGAACGCAAAATAAATAGTATTCTATTAATAATTACGATACACACTTGTTTTTTTTATTACAATTTATAGTATTAGTTTTTTGTTCTGTTAATGATCACCAACATCACAATTGGACCCTGTTAAGCATCCAACCAAAAATTTGCATGAAATTAAGTTATTTACGCAACGAGAATATGCACCTCGTGTTTTATATATATAAAACACGAGGTGCATATTATGTCAATGTCTTTAGATCACCCGGCTCTCTTGTATATATATGCAAGAGAGCCGGGTGATCTAAAGACATTGGCGTAACGAAACACTTATTGTGTCATTATAGCATCAACTAATTAACCTTTCCTAAATATTGCAAAAAAATGTAACATGATGCTAGTGCACAAAATGTAACAAGATGCCAGTGCACAAAATGTACCATGATGCCAGTGCAAAAAATGTACCATGATGCCAGTGCACAAAATGTACCGTGATGCCAGTGCACAAAATGTACCGTGATGCCAGTGCACAAAATGTACCGCGATGCCAGTGCACAAATGTACCGTATTACCAGTGCACAAAATGTACTTTGATGCCAGTGCACAAAATATACCATGATGCCAGTGCACAAAATGTACCATGATGCCAGTGCACAAAATGTACCATGACGTCAGGGCACAAAATGTACCATGAAGCCAATGCACAAAATCAGGCAACAGTATTTGACGATTGATTGGTTCCGTGGCAGTGACCCTGATTTCTGTGTCAATTAGCCCCGGATTCGAATCCCAGTAAAGACAAACTTTGTGTGATGAGCACGAATGTTTGTACCCGAGTCATGGATGTTTATCTATATATTCTATAAGTTTTATCTAAGTATACGAGTATACGTATAAATGTGTATCGTTGTCTAGTACCCAAAATACAAGGAATCCTAATTTGAGGCTAGATCAGTGTGAACAAAATGTATCTGCAATATTTTTTAAATATTTTATAATATTGTGTCCTAATTTCCAGGTGAGGATAATTTGGTCTATTTCTATTGTTTTGGCTTCTAAACTTCAAGCCCTTATTACTCAAAGTAACAAAATTTTAGTTGGATCTACTCTGCATAACAGGATCCAATTGTAATAAAGGTATTCAATGGTACACGTTAAACTGATAACCCTGAAATTTAAACGCGTGAAGAGAACTGAGCAAACGTTGTGAGTCAGGATCGGGTAAGTTGAAATTATGTGTGAAATTAGCCGTTTACAGTAGAAATACAATATTGTTGACCATTTAAAATACATGATGAACACTACATTTGAAAACAAAAAGGTGTGAACTTGAAACATATATTTCTGTCAACTGGTATTCATAGATGAGATAAAATTTCGAATGATTATTTCCGCAGAGCTGCAGCAATATAATTTAATAATAAAATTAAAGAGAATGGTGTAATAGAAGAGCAAAGCAAATACGGAAATAACAAGTCTAGTAATGCTCGAAGAAAAGCAAACACAAAATTATTAGATCTGATGGTATTACCTTAGACAGATCTTCGTAAATACAGAAACGCTACCAAGGTGAAGTACACAGACGTACCGACATTTAACAGATATTTAAACACCAAGTCATTTGATTAATCAACGACTTACCTACCACAACTTCATTTTTAGTGTTTGTGTACAACAGTGTGTCACAAAAATAAATTTTATTAAGCGAAGTAGAACAAAGTTTTGTCTAAAAACGATAAAACCCTTATGTTGTTAGCGTAATATAAGTAAAATATATTTAATAATATTTCCATTTCCAGTCGGTATTATCGTATTAGTGTAATTATCAGTTATTTTTGGTGAAGAAAAGCGTGAGTTAATCTGTACGCGAAGTATGGCAACAAGTGCATCGGGATAAAAAAATATAAGAAAAAACATCAACATCAAAAAAATATGTGGAAGCTGACGTCGACTACTTATATGATACAAAGATGGCAGTGTACAACACAATAAATACAGAATTGATCAAATTATTTAACTGATTTAATCTCTGCTATGTTAATTTATATAGTTTTAGATGATATTACATATTAGAGCAGGATACTTAAAATGATAAGGCGCGCAAGGGAAAAAAGCAAAACAGGGGTTCGAAAAAAAAGAAAATAAAAGTTGCATAACATATCCCAACAGATGCCGCCGCTGTTTATATCAGTCAATTTGCGAATCAGTGCTGCGCAATTCGTACACACATGTTGCACTTACGATATTTTTCACTGTGTTACATTTCCTCCACGGCAAAAGCCTATGAGACATTATAATTTCACAAATTGTTTTGATTATTTTTCCGAGTGATTTTAGTTCGTTTAAGAGAAATAATGAACTGCACCACTAGTTTATTATTAAGCACAAAAAAATATGCACAAATAGTTTACGTTTACTCACGCGCTTAAAATCAAAATTTGTTTCTCTGATTTTATTAACTTCACTGTATTTAATAATTGTAAACAGCTAACTTTAAGACGTCCCTTTCCAATGGTTTATACAGTTAATTAACCGGTATCGCAAAATAAATATTAGGCGTTAAGTCTGGTGACCGGTAAATAAAACTAAGACCTCCCTGTACTGCGGTGTAATCCGCGAGTTGACATTATGTTTAAATATTAATGATTTAATAATAAATAATGGTATATCGATAAATAGCTCAAAACAATACAAATATGGAAAAAATGTTATTAATTTAATTAATTTTCACTAAGGAAAATTAAGATTTTTTTTATGTGCGAGTCATGTGATTGGAAACGCTAAAAATAAATAATAAACGCTAAAAATAAAAAATAAAATCGGAAGACGTGACGTCTACGTTCAATAGACATACACATTTGACAACGTCGTTGGGTTATCAGAATTTTTATTTTTGAAATTTTATTATTTTTATAACATTATAAAATCCTGCATATTGTACAGCACAGCATTGATAGTACACACATACGTATGTATGTATATATAGTGTTTATGTATGTATGCATACATACACTCGTGCCGATATCCCATAAGGATAGGCAGAGACCATAGTACATACTACAAACATACAGTCACGCCTCTTTCTATTAGTAGGCAGAGACCACTTCTTTCCACTTGCTATGATCGTTTAATGTAGCAGTGGCTATCGGTGGCCCACTTCTTGCATTGATAGTAATTTTTCATATTCATAATTAAATTCGTACTTAAACTTTAAGCAAAATCAACTTCGCACATAACCTAACCAGATGTAACATATCGTGTTACCTATAACAAATGATAAAACACCAATTTTCCGGCTTCTATTCAGGCTAAAGCTTGCAAATTACTTAAATTTACATTCTAAAAATGTACTTTTTTTTAATCTCACGCCTATTATGACGACTGATTGGCTCGGTGACAGTGACTGCTTTCTGCAGTTCGAATCCGCGGTAGGAGCAATTTTTGTGTGATGAGCACAAATTTTTGTATGCGAATCATGGACGTATTTATCTATTTATGTATTAGTAATTATTTATAGGTAGTATGTATGCCAGCGCGGTAGACTATGGCCTAATCCCCCTCCTGATCAGTAGAGGTCTGTGCCCCTGTAGTGGGGACGATATGGACTGGGGATGAAGTATGTATATAGCTATCTAATACTCAAGATACAGAGAATTGTAGTTTGCTACTAGATCAGTGTGTGTAAGTGTTCAGAATTACATAACTTTTATTGACAGTATTATATTATCAGGTGAGAGAGTACTTAGTCTTTTAGCCTGTCCGGCAAATAGACTTAAGTATACGGGTAAGCGACCCCGGCCCCCCGAGCTACTACTGTCTCTTCCTACTCCCTCCGAGATAGTAGTATCCTATATCCTACAATCCTTTTCCTAAATTCCATATTCCTTGCTCAATACACTTTTCCTACCTCATCCTCTTTCCTTTCCTCTCCACTAAGCCGTGGGAACGCAATGAGGAACTTTAACAATTTTGAACCTTGTAAAATGGCGACGTCGTGATTCGCCACCCGACACGTCTCGTTGCCCGCGGAGGCGAAATGTGGGCTGCGGATAGCCACTTCGCTACATTAAATGATCGTAGCAGGTGGAAGAAGTGGTCTCTGCCTACCCCAATGGGAAAGAGGCGTGACTGTATGCATGTATGTACTATGGTCTCTGCCTACCCTTGTGGGATATCGGCGTGAGTGTATGTATGTAGTATTATATTTTTTTTTCATTAAATTAGTTGGATTACTGCCTGGACTTTTAATTGGTATATTGTATAGTTGTTGTTTTTTTTTGGCAGTAACCTGTATACGTACTTTTTAATAAATAAACACCCTGACCCGGTGAAGTTCATAACACCTAAAACAATTTCCATTTCTTCGATTTTCGGCTGTTACTTTGAATATTTCCTAATATTATTTTTCCATAAACCACATCTGTATTGAGGTGAATAAAACAAAAAAAAAAGAATTATTCAAATCGGTCGAACCGTTTTCGAGTTTTTGCGAGACTAACGCATGCCGATTGATTTTTATATATACAGAAACTAAATAATTGAGTCCTCTTTTAATTGCTTTTACGAGTCATACAGAAAAAAAATAGTGACATTTTTACCACAAGATTCTGATAAACACACGGGGTGATTTTTATTCTAAATTACATAACTTTCTAGAATGTTCTTTGTCAATCCGTAATTATTCACGACGATACAACTGAACTGATCTTACAAATGAGATCAAATTAATATTATCGCTTTCAATAAACCATAATCTCCGAGTCGACCCTTCAACCTTTAAACATTCCGCGTTATCACTTCGCAATTGTGAAACGCACTCGGTAATATTCAAATCGATTTGTTACTCCTAGTTGCTTTGTTAAAATATAGTTTCGAAATAGCATAAAGCAGCTATTGAATCGCATCAACTTATTCAATAAATATTTGGATTTGTCTGTAAACAATTGGAACTATTTTTCATAGCTTTCAACATCACAATAAGGAGAAACCATGATAAGGTTATTGCCCTCTATTATTTTAAAAAATTAGGTACAAGTCGAAATTTTACTAAAGAGAATTATAAACGTAAAACTAACTACGCTAACTATCCTCTACAACACTGTCTTTCCCAAAAAAGAGAAATCGTACATTTTAATTGCTGTAGCTATTTTTGAATTTGTAGCAGGAGTAACAGTATCAGAAAGGGGGTGATATTTTACCCAGGTAAACGCGATAACTGGCGGGGCCTACCATCTCTCCATCGCTTGATGTAGGCACGTTGTACATATACTACTAAATCGCTATATACATTTCTTCACCGTGATTTAGCTTCTATGACTGTGTTTAAATTTGAGTGTAACGCCATCTGTTGGGGTTGTGTAGTACCATTTCGAGAAATATTAACGACACCTACAAATTGTTCTATTGTTGGTGAACTACATAAACTAATAGTATATTTATCTCAACTCCCGCATTAGGATTCCTGTGTCGCGGGGACTTTACAAACATTCAAATAAGGGAAACACAGAATACCCAGACTCAGGACAACATTTTGTGGTTTACACAAAGTTGTTGTCCCGTGGGGGGATCGAACCCACAACACTCGACAGCGCAGTGGAGAAGCGACCACTTGAACCACTGCGCCATCCGTGCAGTCAACATTGGTAGTCCAGTGGTGCCAGACATGACTTGCAATCGAAAGGTCGTGGGTTCGATCCACTATCACTGAGTTATTTCTAATTCATGTACGGTCTACATTAGAGATATCAATATACTCAATGGAGAAGGAAAACATTAAAACCTGCATGCATGGTAAAAGTCTACCAACCCGCACTAGACCAGCACGCTAAACTACTGCCTATTCCCCCTCCTGATTACGGTAGTAGATGGATGACATACTCTGAGTCATTAAAACATGCTCCCCGCTTAGCGCTACAGTGGAGTCACAGCTTTACATTGTAACGTTAACTTTTATCTGCTCGGTTATTGTTGACCTAACCGTTGCACCCACAAACCACTCGGTCAATTACCACCAATGAGCCGCTTCATTCACCGTACAATAGCTATCGTTAGTTTCCAATTGTGGCGTTCATCGTCAGGTGATCAATATATTTTTATCGCAACTTTTCCATGTAAATATTTCTATTATATATTATGTTTAAAATAACTTCAATAGCAACACCTCCAAAGTCAAGAACATTTTTAGGCTATCACTTGATACTATAACAAAGAGTACGTAGTAAAGTGTATTAATATAGTGAAAACACCATAATCTATCTATCTATACTATTATAAAATTGTTAAATATCAAATTTTGTAAATCCTATGATTTACAAAATTTGACATTTAACAATTTATGTTATTTATGTTATGTTATGTTAAATTAACATCTATATGTTAAAAACAAACTACTCAGATCGACTAAATGAGGGATTCTAAAACCAAATCCGTCGGTGATTGTTTGTTTGTCTGTTCGAGCTTCACGCAAAAACCAGCAGGTAGATTTTGGTCAAATTATTACAGTCTTAAAGGTGCTATACCGATTTAAATACTGCGGCATGTTTTATCGAAATCGGTCCAGTAGAATTGAAGTTTGATCCCTGTTTCGGTAGCCGCCGTTAAGGTACGAGAGCTAAAGTAAAAGTGGTTCTAGGATTTTTATAAAAATCTGTGATTGTTTCGGGATTTCCGATGTACTGGAAATCCGATAATCACACGGACGGACCCGCGGGCAAAAGCTAGTACATAATTTTGTAACTTTTTAATTAAATATAGTCTCTGTATACGATTGGTACGCCCCAAGTATGTAGCAATGTTATTGTAATTAATAATATCTGAGGACGTAAAAATATAAAAACACAATCTGTGTTAGTTATTTGTTACTTTAAATATATTTATAGATATATATAATTA
>WUAW01002380.1:403-13854 GCA_017165845.1 Thaumetopoea pityocampa | reverse complement strand
TTGGCAGTATTAGAAGATGAAGTGGTAAATGAAGTTCCGTAATTAAGGGTTTGCGGGGGTCTATAAGCGGTATATGTAATCGAAATTCTAATACATAACAAATAGTTGCGATATTTTTAAATCACCCGCTCTTGTTTTATTTAGTAAAATTACATTTGGCAACTGTCGATACGTCAGACTTATAGTATATTTGCGAATATATTTATTTGTTCACAGTATGGATTTCATTTTGGCGTATTACATATCCAATACATAGACAAAGATCGATAAATGAACGGTAAGAGGGTTTGGTCATTTAGATAGGATAAAATACGGGTGACAAAATGAATACACCAGGCAAATTTATGTGGAAGAAAGTACCCAAAAAAAACTTGTGATGACCACATAAACAGCTTATTTTAATAAACTCAAGTTCCAAGCACCCTTAATCGAAAGTATACGAAAAAATGTATGAATTGTAAATGAGGCGAAAGAGGTATGTCCGAATCTTAGTAGTACTATGTATCAAATTGGTCTCTGCCTACCCCATGGGATATCAAATAAATATTTAATTTTCTCCTCAACTCAGTCATACAAGACTTTTTCTAACAATCAGCTATACAGGAATCTCTTGTATATATTAAGTGTATATATATCGTAAATAATTATATAATTACAGATACCGAAATAAATATACATTAACAAAAAATTCCAACAACAATTTTTACTTGAACTTTTGTACCATAATGGAGGCTACTCAAACGGAGATCAGGTTGTATCTTTAATTCTACTGAACTAATTTTGATTAAACATGCTGCACTATTTAAGTTGGAAAAGTACTTTTAAAATTGCAACAGTGTGACCAGATCTATCTGTTGGTAAGATCGAACAAACAAACAGATACGATGAAAAGAAAAGATCGTTTTGGTTTCAAAAGCACTTAATCGATCTGTGTTAGATTTTTGAAATATCTTTAATATGACGTTTTACAAAATTTATAATAGTATAGATTCTTATCGATTTTTTGCAATAAATCAGCTTTTTTGGATATAAAAACATTGTAGTTTTGTTTAAGAATGTACCGAAGTTTGCTAATAAAGTTTAATGTATTCGTAATGCCTACCCCTTCTCGTAGTCTATTCCGTATAAAGTTACAAATATTAAGAATTTATCGGGAACAATATTCAAGTTATTCAGCTTATCCCTTATTAAACATCACGTTATGGGTTTTCCAATATCTTACATTCTTTAGACGGGCCGGTTGTCTAGGGGTTGTGAATATTTGAAAGGGTCTAAGAAATCACTAACTATATTATATTAACTTAGTAAGGAACCCAGACAAATTTTAATCGAGTTTGAAACTATGTTTATGTTCTAGATAACTTGTTGCAATTTCACCATGTGTTTATGCCGTCAAAATACTAGCGATGATATATAAGTTAAATAATAGTTAGATATAAGTTGTATGCTCTTTATAGTTTTCCGGATATTCGCTGACAGCGCTATAGTACTATTAGCGGATACCCGGATGCCTGGATAATCGAATACCCTTATGCCTGTATATAGGTTTTTAATAGAAATTATAAACGTGAATATTGACAAAACACTCACGCGCACACGCGTGCTCACACATATGCACGCACATACAAACACACTCGCCTATTAATCCTCCGAAGGGTAAGCGTCTTTGGTCAAATAGGTCGAGCTTGTCCCCGTACTTCGAGTACAAATTTAATTTCCCCAATATTTTCATTCAACGAAAGCAAGTGATAATAATGCAAATTTTTTTTTGATAGATTTACTGGAAATGTGGCGAGCTAAAGTTTGATCCCCAGCGCCTCGCAAGGCAAGCGCTTGACCACTCAGCTAGTAAAATTAAATAAACTTTATAAAAGTTTGTGAAGCTTATTGAACTATAAGCAGGGAATAACAAAGTTTGAGCTCTCAAGTAACCGAGTAGAAACTTTCAAGACCTCAATGGAAGTACGAAAAAAGCAGCTTAAATTAAAATTGTAAAAAACTTAGTTTAATATATAGACTGCAAGTGAGAATTGAATTTAATATGGTGGGTAATATGTCTCAAATATTACCAATGCCGCGTATATTTAATAATAATAATAACTTTCTGGACAATTTTACACACATTAATCTAGTCCCAAACTAGGATTCCCTGTGTCTTGGGTACTAGACAACGATATACATACTTATGTAGATAAATACAATACATTGATAAATACGTCCATGACTCGAATTGTTCATGACTTGAATTTGTACTCATCATATAAAGTTTGTCCCTACCAGGATTCGAACCCGGGACTCATTGGCACAGAAAGCAGAGCTCTCTGTCACTGTACCAATTGATTTATTCGGTGATAGCTTTTTGTGGGTGACGTATGATCGGTGAACGAATCGAATCGAACTTTTGCCTTCCAATAGTATGTCGGCTGTGTTGGCAAAGGTAAGCCGTAACATAACCAGTATCCTTAAAAAAACGCCACGAAGATGAGGCCGACTATCTTGAAATTAAACACCTGACAAGTGTGGAAAATATAGTGAATTTCCTCCATCTAGAAGATGGGATGGCCACCTACGAGACGGACCGACGACCTGGTGAGGATCGCTGGGTCTCGGTGGATGCAGGTGACTGTGGACCGGTCGCGCTGGAATTCGATTGGAGAGGCCTATGTTCAGCAGTGGACAGCTATGGACTGAAATGATGATGATGAGAAGATCATGATTCACCATTATCATCATTAGCCCATGGGAGTTCACTGCTGGATATAGACGAGCCCCTTCCTAAAAAAGGAGGGATTTGCCAAAATCTCCACGCTTTGCACGCGTCTTTGAAATCTCCACGCTCTGCAGGCGTCTTTAAAATCTCCACGCTTTGCAGGCGTCTTTAAAATCTCCACGCTTTGCAGGCGTCTTTAAAATCTCCACGCTTTGCAGGCGTCTTTAAAATCTCCACGCTTTGCAGTCGTCTTTAAAATCTCCACGCTCTGCACGCGTCTTTGAAATCTCCACGCTCTGCAGGCGTCTTTAAAATCTCCACGCTCTGCAGGCGTCTTTAAAATCTCCACGCTTTGCAGGCGTCTTTAAAATCGTAACAGATTTTGATTGAACAATAGGATAACGCTGCTGCCCATCATCCTGGTGTATCCTTCAGCTGGTTCTCGCAGCACCCACGGCCAGAGGACAGAGTGACGCTATTATTATGCCGACGCCACACAGGTCATTGATTACTGATTAATAATACAAAATGTTATTATTAGATATTTTTTTATTATTTCTCCAACTAATATAATGATATATTATATAATATAGTTATATGATATATAATAATTTCAATTATTCCCCTAATAAATAAACATGAAAACACGAATATTATCACAAATCCTCTTATTTATTCTCCTTTGTACATTAAAGTGAACCGTTTACCTTAATTTAGATGGAATCGAAATCTAAGTATAAAAGTGTAGTTTTTACATCCTCTAGTTAAATATTCCTGTAATCTCCCTATTATATTAATACAGAAATTGTTTTCACGTTCTTTTTTTCTGTCGTTAAGATATAGTCATGCATTTGGAATTGACCCGTCTATTAACTCTAACGATACCAGAATAGTTCTACAAGGAAATAAGTTTAAACCCCAAATACAGAAACCCCAAATAACCTCATATAAACAGAATTCCCTAAAACAATGTACAAATTTCAATTTTAGTAAACATTTCATCGTAATCAGCTGTACAGCCTATTTGACCCAGTAAAAGGTTAACGCCAGTCTTTTTATGTAAATAATAAATATTGAAATCACGATTCTCTTGTAAGCATTAACTCAGAGACCCAACATTCAACGATAAAATGATAATTTTATTGATTGGATATATCAAAATGAATTGTTTTTGAGAATATCGATAACACGCGAGCAATTTGTTCCGCCGGCGCGCAGTAGGCCATTGGCACTTTCTATTAAAATTATCATATCAATAAATAAAGGGCTTTTTTAAAATTAGAAAACAAATGAGATGGTGACCATGCTTTTGACGCTATTAGGATAAATAATCATATTTTTTTAAATTTTAGTCTTAATATTCATATTAAGTATTAGTAGTATTAGTCATTTAGTGTTAATCATCATCATCCCCAGTTCACATTCGTGCACACTAGAGGGTTACAAACCTCCTCTCATTGGGAGGGAAGATTAGGCCGTAGCCCGTCACGCTGGACTATTGCGAGTTGACTTCACACACCTATGTGGTCATGCAATTTCCTTACACAGTTTTCCTTCTCCACTGAGTACATTGGTGACAATAATATACAACAGTATACATGAATTTTTAAATATTTTTTAAATAACAGTAGTAAATAGTGGTACAGGACCGGGTCGAACTTACGACCATTGGATCGTGAATCATATCTATCACCACTAGATCACCAATATACTATAATCGTATAAGCAGATCAGAGATACTATGATCGATGAATTGATCCCTAGGTGAATCGAGAACTCATTATGGTAAATGCAATCCTTAATATTTATCCACTAAAACATATATGTATGGTCACATGACTTCTACCCTATAAGTCTGCACCTGTAAACGTTTCTGGATGCCGTTGACGTGAAAAACTAAACTGAATGGGACAGGTGCGAAATCTTACCGCAGCGGGGGTTCCCATCGACCTATCACCATAATTGATAGGAATCGTTAACCTTAAACGCGAGTCTTCGTCGTATCCTCAACATAAATACTTTGATACCAATCTCTCAGTTCGTTTTTTTTTTACTCTCCGTTATTTTATACGTCTGGTTGGACATCGTTTTATTTTCGGGTGCCTTAGCCGCCGATAGATCGTTATTTCATAATAAACAGTCCATTCTTTGTCATTCGATATTTTCGAGATTGTTCGTATGAGATAATTTGATATCGCCTTGGCGCCGTCGTTTCGGCTACAGCTTATAATATCTAGTGTCAAATTAAGAAGCGCTGAGTGGCGGTCGAATTATTGTTCGTTTAATGTTAATTATTTTCATCGTGTACTTTATGTTCTATTGATTTAATTAGGTTTAGACATATTCATTGAGACCTGCAATTGACAATAGAAACTGTTTAATAATTATAAACTTAATAAGTTATTAATTAGTGGATTGTTAGTATAATGATCCCAGACACTTGCAAATAAAAGGTCGCTGGTTTGATCTCGGTTCGATCCCGTACCACTGAGATATTTCTAATTCTAAGTTGGTATCTCCTAAACTATATCTACATGATTTTTTTTATTTCAGATATCTACAGTATTGTTACACAGTGTTTACCTTATATAAGTTGGACCATGATCATTGTTGGCCAGACATGTTCTCGACAAATTTTTGAGACGTGTTTAAATTTAAATCAAAAAATGAAGACTACCGGGAAAACACCTGTTATTAAAGCTAATATATGTAAATATTAGTTGAAATTCAAACATTTTCTACATTTCCCAATTAGTTTTAATTTTAATATCACGCATGTCTTAACTGAAAAGAACATAAATAAAGACAAAATAATTCAACATTTCTGTTCTAATCAAGATGGAGACGCCATAAAAACTCTGCAGTTTCAAAATCGAATGGTAAATGACCGCTAGAATGAAAATTAACATAAACTGTACCATTAATTTGCCGCAAATGAACCAGCTGTTGATAAATCTTTGACGTTAAATCAATTAAATTTATAACTTAAGACTTCAGAATCTTGAGAGTGTAATCAATATCTTCAACTCGTACAGCGTAACATAAATTTCGTGGGACCCACATAAATATACTCTTTGTCATCGGATTGGATATTATTTAAATATAGTATGTATTTTTATACATTATTTTATATTTTTTAAATATATAATTAGCATAAAATTGCTCCGGAATAGCTCTTCTATGAGTATTTTTAGAAAAAGAGTTAAGGAGCACTTTCACTCAAAATGATATATGTATGTGTCTATTTTAGTGTGTTTCTATATTTGTATATATGTATGTATATGCATGCTTTTATACTTTGTACATTAGATTCTAGTCTCATTTTAATCTGAAATATTTTTCACTCTGATGTTTCCTGGAAAGACTCAATTTTTGACTTAAGCTCGCCTTTGTACATCTTTTTTTCTTTATTTACAAATATATTTATCTGTTTGTATATAATAAAGAATAAATAAATAAATAGCAAAATACAAAATAATTGACCAGGATGATATTGAAATATTTATGGCACCCAAAATACTACATGTAAGTGGCAAGATTGTACAAATTCTTTGCTTGTCACTTCATATCCAAAAAGAATGTGTAGTTTTCAGAATGCACTGAAGTTTTCCTTGGAGTTTTATATGTATTTATTAAATTCACACCTATATTAAACTACTACCTATTCACACATATCTGCCAGTAATTGTTAAAGAATGTACATATAGTTTTCAGAATACACCGAAGCTTTTCTTGGAGTTTTTAATTATTGTTTTTATTTTTTGGAGTAAATAGTGGACTTTTAATTAAAATTTTTGATATTACGCTGCACCGATCTAGGAGAGAAAATCACGAAAAAGATATAAATGGTTGCAAATGCAGATAGATGATTAGATTTTTTTTTCTGATATTAAAGGGGACTATTGCCATTTTATAATTGTGTCGTATCTCTCAAAAAATATTTCAATGAAAAAAGTTACACAAGTTAATACGTCATCATGAGAAAAAGCCATCTTCCAATACCATTAACTATGAGTCAGTTTACTTGAACATCACGGTGACGTGGTGGATTCGTGTCTCATCTTCCGATTCGAAACTAGGGGAGTTATCGATTCGAAAAAATTACATTAATAATTACTTTTACGCACTCTTCGTGTTGTGGAAGGCACTTTACATAGTAAGTAGGATGTCATAAGGATTGTGAGCCAAATGGGATGACGTCATATGGGAAGTACTCATCTAAATCTACCTCACAACCAAATACCACGCAGTAACATTAGTCTATGACTTTAGGTCCCTTGGATGCGGAAAGAACTGGCAGTGTTACTACCCTACCGTTCTCACGGATACTGGCTAACGGCAGCGTTATTCTGGGGTTTAATAAATACATACTGCAGTCTTCAAGATGATTTTCGAAGGTGGTAATTATAACAGACCTCTCCTTTTATGGAAGGGAACTATGCCCAACATTGGATTTTAACGGGCTATTCATCATTATGATCATATTAGCCCACAGATGCACTCTTACTGGCCTTCTTTAATTGCCAGACGGCGACGATCATTAGAAGCTATGAGCCGACTGAACCCACCGATTTCCCGCGACCTTCACCGGGTCATCAATCTGTGTAGTCGGGGGTCGACCCGCAGTGCGCTTTCCGGTTCGGGGTCGCCACTCCAGGCTAATGACTTTATCGTACCAACTAATATCTATTAGTTATTTCGTGTGATATAATAATTATGATATAATAACACTGTGGACATTTTGACGTTAATAATGTCACAAATTAGGGGATCCTCTGTATCTTGGCTATTAGACAAGGATATACATTCTTATATAAATAAACACAATACATGAATAGATATATACATCTATGACTCGGTTAGAAATATCTATACGCATCGCAACAAAGTTTGTTCCTACCAGGCTTCGAACCCGGGACTCATTGACACAGAAAGCAAGGTCACTGCCACTGTATCAATTAGTCATTTAAAATAAAGATTACCACTATGACAAATGATTCGAATTTCATTGCAACTAAGATAAAATAAAAATAACTAAAATTTTCAATTTTTCAAACTAACTTTAAGATTGGTTATTTTTTGTTGCACCCCAACTCGGTCACCACTGCTAAATGGACTGAACAGGTGCATTAAAGTTTTTTTCGAAGACCAGCGCTCGTAAATCGCCCGAGTAACAAGGGGTGAGCTTTAACTTTTTTTTAGACTATTTTAATACAGAAAGAACTATTTATATGCATCAAAATGTATTTGAACAATCTAAGATCACAAGTTCAAGTTTGAAAAGGGTTGAATTATGAATGGTTATAAAGCGATGTTTAACTATATAACTATTTTATATCTTCGACTATTATATTTATAGGCACACGATTGCCGGGCGAAAAACGTCTCCGTCAAAGAAGTGCATGAATTCACCGCGTGCACTTCTTTGTTATCAGTTTATTTTTTTCTAAATTACCGACAATAGACGAAACTCCAAACGAACGCTAATGTAATCTACTATGTAACATTCTATGGGATTTTAAGCACTATGTTTTAAGCAGTAGTTTTCAAATTAAATTATTAATCATAGAAGTATCTATAAACGTGTATACACTAACTGTGGACATTTTTGTCGTGAGTTTTGCACTAGACGTTACGTCTATTCCTGCATTAGGTCAATGTTTTAAATACTATATTTATGAATTTGTATATAACATCTATCTATTAGTGTTTTATATAAGCTTAGATCAGCATGTGATTCATACTCCTTTATTTTCACATCAGATATTTCACCTATCTTATGTTACGTCATCATCTAAACGGGGACTGGTAGAAAATTCCTCAGGCATCAAGTCCGGCCGTATGCTATTAGTGTGTGAAGTATACTACTGAAACGAAGATCGTGCTGCATCGTCAGTTCTACTTGACTAATTTTGAGGAAACAAGCTGAAGTATGTAAGTTGGAAACACTGGAAGGCTGCATTGGTATAACCGAAATTTATCCGCTGGTTTTTGCGTTAAATACGAACAAACAAACAAACAAACAAACAGATGTGAAAAAAAAAAACAAAACATGGTCTCGGTTTCAGAAACTCTTAATTAATCAATCTGAGTTAGAATTTTTGAAAAATCTTTAATGTATAGGCACTGACGTAGCTTTATTGATAGATATACTAAAATTTTATAATAAAAATTATATGCAAGGGTACTCGATCCGGTAGGTACTAGAGTGTAAACATCTAGAACATTTGTAAACTTCTACGCGTAAGCCTTTAAAAATATTAAAATTAATAAGCTGTTGACAAAGAGAGCCCACATTAAATTAGAAACTCATTGAAATAAGTTTTTTTTGGACACAGTGAGAATAAGTTAAAAAACCAAGTGGTAACCAGATTACGTATTGAACACACAAATATAGGACACACAAAACATATAAACACAAATTCATCTAATTACGAAATCTGATAGAAATAAACGCAACCGCGAACTAGACCTACATCTTTAGTACATCTATTAGTAGCATGTGCAACATTCAACGATGAAAAACGGTTATAACGTTCCTAATAACTTGAAAGAATTTCTAAATCGGAACGGAAGTATGCAAATTTTAAATTTCTTGAAAATGATAAATGCTTATAAAGTAATGTAATCTACTATGATATATTATAATATTATAGTGAATATATGTCAACAGTTGTCACTAATAATCTGAGATATAAAAGCTGAATGTACAAAGAATTGACAGTAGAATATCAAATATCATATTTTTTTAAACTTAGAATGTTATGGTTTTCGTGTGGAAAAAAGCTTCATCGTGAAATATGACACTAAGCAGGTTTAATTTTTATTCAAAGTGGCCAGTGCGTTAATAACGGCAATTTCATACTTAAACTCGATTTATTTATTATAAAGTAACTTATTTATTAATTATAAAGTAATTAAAAAAAAATGAGACAAAGTATATCGTCGGTAGTCCTTTAATGTCGTGTCGGGCCTTGTAGATGTCTAGATAAAGGCAGGGGACATGATGCTCTCCGGAGGGTCGAAGCTCGTCCTATTATCTAAAGAAGAAACGATCACAATCGATGAACGGAGACTGATAAGAGTTTTGATTCATTTACCCTAAGTGCATCGGCTTTGTCGTCGTTTTGTGAGTCGCTAAGGAACTTGATTTGGTGGGACATAGTGTAGTTATCAGTGTTTATATCAGATGGCTTTAAATTATAGTCTCTGTTCAGAATATTTTTATTTTTATGACTTTTTATTTGTAACTTTTTTCATTTGTTTTATAGTACCACACATACTCAATGACAAACGTTTCGCTTAGTTTAGTCGTGGAGATTATGTAATTATATGTGTATCACAATTGTGTGGTACTTTTATATTACAAATACAAGTATATATGAATAGTATAACATAACTATGTTCATTATTACAACAAGCTCATTATAATATGTAAATAGTTACATGTCTACTGTCTCTTAAATAGATTTTAGAGTATAGTTAAAAGGCAAATAAGATGATACCGATCGATTCATTAGTCGCAATGATATGGTCCGTTAATCTAGAACAATTGTCGATCCGGAATGACCTATGGTTATATGATCCTTAATGCAATTACAGCAGACAATATCCGGTGAATTTATTGATAAAAGTTGCCTTAAGTAAATTATTAGATGAAATATATGGTAGTAATTTTATTTACTGTTTATAATTGAATTGTTTCCTACCAGCAGGTTAATTGCAAAATTATTAAACGATATTTAGTGAAAAAAAAATTATGTTGCTATTATTTTATCTGAATTTGTGTGAATTCAAATACAATACAATTTAAATACAAGTTAGAAAATACATAAAAAATGTACCTAGTCGTCGCCAATTAAGTGGTCAGCTATATATTACCTTATTAACTGTAACCGAACGAGATACAGATAAAGGTGTTAATTCTGTTGTAACACAACTAAATTTAGTCCCTCCCTATCTTTTGTTAATGTAATCGCCAAAACGAGATACCTACAATTTAGGTGCTGTCAGTTTCGTTTAGAAACACCAATATTAAAAAAATTAGACGCGATCTTGGAACATACGGACTAAAGATACGGACAAAAACGGAACATTTTTTTAACTGTTTAACAGAAATGTAGGTCGGTATTCGCTATAAATATTTGCTATCTCGTTTTGGCGTTTGACATTAGAAAAAGANGCACAACTAAATTTAGTCCCTCCCTATCTTTTGTTAATGTAATCGCCAAAACGAGATACCTACAATTTAGGTGCTGTCAGTTTCCTTTAGATACATCAATATTAAAAAAATTAGACGCGATCTTGGAACATACGGACTAAAGATACGGACAAAAACGGAACATTTTTTTAACTGTTAAACAGAAATGTAGGTCGGTATTCGCTATAAATATTTGCTATCTCGTTTTGGCGTTTGACATTAGAAAAAGATGGGGAGGGACTAAATTTAGTTAAGTTCTGTTACAACAGAATCAGAACCAAAGGTTGTCTAAAAGAGATCGCATATTGCAATAAGGCCGCACAATGTACACCTTTTATTTTTTGTTTTTCATGTTTGTAAAATTTTTATAGTGATGTGCAATAAACAGTATCCTATTTTTATAGTGATGTGCAATAAAGAGTATCCTATTTTTATAGTGATGTGCAATAAAGAGTATCCTATTTTTATAGTGATGTGCAATAAAGAGTATCCTATTTTTATAGTGATGTGCAATAAACAGAATCCTATTTTTCTTCTATATTAAAAACATCTAATACTCAATACAGATTTCAGTACTTTGATTATATACTTGTATTACTTGTTGACCAACAAGACAACAATTTCATATGGAAATTACGCGGTCTAATTATTTTACTCAGTAATATAAATTCTTTAAATAAAATTCACCATTATCATTTTCAGCCTAATAACACTCCCTGTGGATTAATCTCCAAAATTCGTTTCAGAAATTACATAAAAAATTCGTTGAATCTAATAGAAAAAATAAAATAAATCCTACTATGAACATAATGTACTTACTATGCCTAAAATATCTAATCATATTAAAATTGGTTGCATATCAGTTAAAACTGTCTATAAATTAAATCAAAAGTAGATAAGCACACTTTCATCATCCCCAGTCCATATTCATCCCCACTATAGGGACACGGACCATTCATAATTAGGAGGGGGTTAGGTGGTAATCTAACACGCTGAGTTAGCGCGGGTTGGTAGATTTCACACATCCGTGAAGGTTTCCTCATAAAGTTTTCCTTCTCCGTACATGACTGAAATAACCCAGTAGAACAAGTCCAGGATCCAACCCACGTGATTTTGATTGCGAATCGTGTCTAGCACCGTTGGCCCATTAATGCCGTAAGCGTTTTTTAGTACATAATACTCACTCATAAGCATATATGCGATAAATTACATACAAAGGAGTTACCTCAACTACAGATTAATCTCAATAGACTTGATATTGAACTTGAGGAATATCAATGTCAAACCCTTAAACTAACCAAAAACTACTGAACCTTAAACCAACAAAGATCCAATGAAAAAAGATGATATTTATAGGTCTCAGTAAAATGGTAACAGATCATCGCGACTCAGAGACCATTGCTTGGTCCCATTTTTATTTTCTATAGTCTGAATCGTCAGGTATGATGAGTCATATTAATCTTTATGAAATAATCAATAAAATGGTGCGGAAAATCTGGATAAGATCGTATCAATGCCATGTCGGCACATGCGTACATCGCGGTGACTATAACAAGGATGTACGCGGAACAAATAGTATAGATACTAGTACAGTATAATTTACCTAATTAAATTACTGATAATTTAAAAGATAAAATAATATAATAATAATAATAACTTTAAGACCCCAACGTCCATCGATTCTGGAAGATATGTACTCCGCCCACTGCCACTTCAGTTTTACAATCCTTTGAGCTACGTCGGCGACTTTAGCTGTATTAAATGGACGTTGGAGTTTTAAAGGGCTGGAGTGGTGATCCTGAACTAGAAAGTACAATGACGGTATGCCCCCGACCAGATGGACCGATGACCTGATGAAGGTCGCGGGTAATCAGTGGATGCAGGCTGCTCATAGCCGCTCATTGTGGCGACCATTAGAGGAGGCCTATGTCCAGCAGTGTCTGTAGGCTGATATGATGATGATGATGAATAATATTGCGGATACATTTTTTCACACACACATTGATCTAGCTCCAAATTAGGAATCCTTGTAGTTTGGGTATTAAACAAATGTTTNACTGCTCATAGCCGCTCATTGTGGCGACCATTAGAGGAGGCCTATGTCCAGCAGTGTCTGTAGGCTGATATGATGATGATATATTGCGGATACATTTTTTCACACACACATTGATTTAGCTCCAAATTAGGAATCCTTGTAGTTTGGGTATTAAACAAATGTTTACGCTTATAACATAATGGCGTCTGCGGTACGGGGCCTGTGGCGGGAGGAGATACCAGCCAACCACCGCACGCGCCACTAACGACACTCACTGTCTTATCCTCACCATGTAGACATTATCATAATAAAATTTAAGTCACAGTAAATTTCTTATCATTTTAAATATTATGTAGATTAAACCTATAAGAATGATGTACTTATTTATATAGATAAATGCTAATACATATATAGATAAACATCCATGACTCTGTTCCAGGATACTGTTCCCATTTTAAAAGAGATAAAATTTTTAGGAGTCATATTAGATGAAAAGTTAAGCTTTA
>WUAW01002371.1:33019-46696 GCA_017165845.1 Thaumetopoea pityocampa | reverse complement strand
TTGGCAGGTGTGCCTTGGAGATCGCAGTAGATTTTGATAGAATAACCGGATAACGCTGCTGCCCATAATCCTGGTATACCCCTTAACTGGTTCTCACAGCATCCACGGGGAGAAATAGAATACGTCAGCTTATGACTTCCACCACACCTAATGAACACTCAATTAAGTGTATCGCCTACGTCGGACCGCGATACAGCGCACCGCACCGATATATTAGTTATAAATTACGGTATATGTCAACTACATACCTACACACGCCGCTCAAAGGTCGATGGGTTTTATATTTTTGGTGTTTTACGCGGCCAATGGTGTACAAGGTCATACTGATAATATGTCAGGTACTTAACGTACGACAAATGGACTCCAAGCTAAACAAAATTAAAAAACGGGAAGAAGGAGTCTGCCCCAACCGATATCACGACGCTTTGTCGTGGAGGAAATCATGCATAACCCCTCAGCTGTTGACCCCGCTCTAGGAGCGTGACGTATGCGATGTTTAATTTAGCCGTGTAACTGTATCTTCCCTGCTCTTACTTGCACAAAGTATAGGGAAATGAACAAAGATGGTATATAGTCACGTGACAACAAAGCATCGATATCCGCCAATTTGCGCAACATGGCCCCACAGTTGAGCCTCAGTTGAAGGGATAACAGATATTCTATCCATAAAAACGGGCATAATCCATATTCGTCTCAATTACAGGGGCACGGAACTTTCTAAACAAGAGAAGGATTAGACCGTAGTCTACCAAGCTGATCCTGCGTGGGTTGGTAGACTTGATATACCCATGCGAGCATACAGAGTTTCATACGACTTTTTCCTTCTCCGTTGAGTATGTTTGTGTATACAATGCAAATTTTTCTCGATTAAGGTAAACAGAGTTCGTAATGGCATAATGCAGGCAATCTGGCGTGCTATAGTCTATACTCAGCAATGAAGAATCACAAGCTAAAAGAGAATTTATACAATGGAGAATTAAACAACGTTCGTTGAGAGATCGACTTCAGTAAATTTAGATTAGCTAATGGCCCATATTAATATTTAATCCAAACATTCAAATATTGAGCATAACAATATCAGTATTTATAAAATTTCCCAATTAAGTTCAAAACTTATACATTTAAATTGTTGTCAAACTAACATAGTTCGAAAATCTACCTTTCTTTTGAAACGAGTAGTCTTAAAATAATTCTGAGTCATCTGTGGGGAAGAATGGACTATACGGCACTGTACTTCACTGAAATACCCTGTGATCGCCTCCTTCGACGCTCCAAGTTCTCTTGATAGAATAGGTACTTTTCAATCCGCACCAAAATAACAAATTTTATAAACATATTAAATGAGAAATAGAAAGTGTACATTGAGCAGTTTTATCAAAAAATAGGATCGCTTCCAGACAACTTTCGGATGGAAAGGATTCATAACTAGATTTCATGGTGCTAGAATACACCGGTGTCACTTTCTTGTATTCTACTCATCTTTCCTAGTTTATACCTAGCCTCAGCTTTTCTCAGAGAACTTTTTCCTATACCCCCACCACGCTTGTAGCGGCATGATACCGCCACCAAACTGTATTAGTGTGGCGTTGTTTAAAAATTAAGATTAATTTATGTATCTTTCTTGATCTAATAAAAAATTGATAATTCGTTGCGCACTAAGTTATATCTTCTGGCACCTGCACGGGCCTCCTTCATCACCGGAGACAGGTTAATTGTGTTATAAATAAGCACAACGCTGGGTAAAGTTAATGTTTACAGGGCCTGACGTCTGAATTGATACTATTTTAATAAAGGGTACGTTTATAACACGGCTGAATGTATTATACACATACATTTTTTCCAAACAAGGTACAACTATAATAATATTTTCATACACATTGATCTAATCCAGGACTATTTAAGATCAAGTGTGCCGAATTGTTGGATTGAATGTTTGGAAATATTTTGAAATTGAAAGTATTGGAATTGGATTTTATAGGTAAATTCAAGCTAAATAAAGCATTATACATGCGGTAAAAAGGAGATATGTATTAATCACATATTTCATTGTGACAATAAACATCTTATAATAAGCTTTAACCGTTTTCTTCAGACCCTGTTATATAGGTATTAAGGCAGCAATTATTATGCAAGCAGGTGTAGGAGCGGCGCAGGAGGCGCCGACGGAGTGTACCGAACTACTGGACGTGCCGGTATGGTAGCGTCCGATTGGCGAGGTTCCACTGTATAATATGTAAAGGTAAAGTTTGAGACTTTTTATATAGAAGGTAATCTTCGGAACTACTCTCCGGCCATATAATTTACAATTTACATTACACAAGGCTACGTATAAAGTTTTTGAACTCTACGCGTGCAAAAGTTACGCATAGGTCTGTCGTCACACAATACGCACACTGTTTGAGTTTTGCACAAAAAGCTCATAAACAAATGCGCTGCGTATAATTTTCATGAAATTGTACCATAACGGCTTTGTTCGTGTGAACAAATCCATCCATAAAACAAACTTCTCATCCTAAAGTTCAAGCGCATCTGACCTGCAATTCTAATCAGCGAGATAGCGGATGATCGACGATTATTGTCTTAAATTCGATGCTGGCACCGCTGATACGGCGGCCGACCTTCGGCCTAATCTGTTAGGGAGGAAGATTGTTGTGGATATCACCAAGTTGGTGTAACTCGCCGCCCCAACAGTCAATTATCTGAACATACTTGATGTGGCTACAAATACATTTATACTAGCTTTTATTGGCTTCACTAGGGGCTCTGTTTTAGATAACTTCGAAAACATAGAAGTTAAACCTAAACTAGATATTATAACAGTTAACCTAATATACGGCCGTAACAGCGTTACTTAATACAATAATTGACACGAGCGCAGAGAAAATACTGAAGCCACCATCATCATTATTCCATAGAAGTCTATTACTAAACATGGCTTCTTAAAAGGAAAGGATTTGCCAGAATCTGGACGCTTGGCAAGCGTCTTGGAGATCGCAGTAGATTTTGATTGAATTATTACCCTTAAGGATTACTCTATTGCCGAATATCCTGGTACATCCCTTAGCTGGTTTTCATAGAAACCACAGGAAGCGATGGTGTAAAAATATTACTATGCTGACGCTACACAGCAATTAATACAATTACTAGAGTACAACCTCAAAATGAAGTTAATAACTAATGTTGACGTCAGTCGGAAACTACGCTAAATCCTGCAAGAATATAATATTGTATTATGTAGGAAATATGTGGTAACATTAAACTCTATAAATGTAAAAACTAACAACACACAACCCATCGTTACTTGTACGGCTGAGCAAAAAAATCTGTGTCTGAAATACCCACATAAACCCGACATTACCATAGACTTGTTCATCACGTTTATCGACGACGGCCTCAAAATTAACGCCCGAATATTATCATCAAACAAATTGTTTTCGGCCGCGTTCCGGGTAAAAATGGAAATTGGAATACCAGTATGCGTGGCGTGGATCAAGTGTTTTCACATTCCTATAAGCTCAGTGTTATTAATGAGTGTACATCGATCGAAAAGTTTTGATACTTAAAAAATAAAACGCAACATTTTAAGATACGTATTTATATTATATAAAAAAAATATAATCGTACAAATCGGTTTCTTTTTTATTAATTTGGATATTTAAAATGCAATGCAAACAGCAACTCTGTGTATATTAGAACAAGGTATACTATGCTAATCATTTCGAACGAAGTTCTTCTATTAATTATGATCGAACTTCAATAAGTTTATTTAATCACTGTTTTCACTTATGACAACATTAATATAATAAATTGTAATTATCATTATTTAAATATTTAAATCCCCTGCTGGACAAAGGTATCCTCGAACCATCATCATGAGCCCGTGGATGTCTACTGCTAGGCGTGAGCCTCCTCCTTAAAAAAAAGAGGGATTTGTAATAATAATATTCACTACATTTCTTCTCGTGGATACTGTGAGAACCAGCTAAGGGATTTACTAGAATAATGGATAACAGCGTTATTCCATTATTCAATCGAAATCCACCGCTATCTTCAATACGCCTGCTAAACGTGGAGATTACGACGAATCCCTCCAATGAATCCTTCCAAGAGGAAGGATTACTGTTGGAAATGGGCCTCCTTAAAAGATTAAAGAGGCCCATTTCCAACAGTAGACTTTCACGCCTGCTATGTGATGAGCAAAGAGCTAGACTTTTGGATGAGCTGGAGCGTACAGGCGATGTGGAGGGCCCGGCTTACTACTGTGAAATACGAAAGGACGAGAAAGTTCACGCACGACTGATACGACGCTAAAAATAGCAAAACAGAGTAGAACACCCGACGATGCAGTCCGTCACGTGGCATCACGCCCCAGAAGTGAGAGAGGTGATTATAGGTACAAAGGCCAAAGAAGAAATAGAATAATTTGTAGTGAGACAAGAATTGTCACAGGCTAACACCATCGAATGGTGCCTGCGGCATCTCCCGCAGTTCGGTCCGTATTACCACGACTAGTCGGTATGGCCATGGGAAGGTTCGAGGGTTATATAAGTAGACCTTCATGAGCTGATAATGAGATGTTTAACATGCAATTGTTTTTATCACCCCTTAACTTATTTATACCATCCACGTATACTATAGCGACCTTAATACGACTTCATATAATTCATTTTATCGAATCGCCGATTTCTGACTTAACGGTAATTATTTTTTTTTACTTGATACGCCAACGTTTTAAATTCTCTTGTGTTATGTAAGTAAGAAGTTTAATGAAACACACAATTTCGAGAAAAAGAGATATCAAATGCGACTACAATAATCAAACAAATAAACCATTATCTTTGCTACTAAAGTTGAAATTGGATCGTGATATAATACTCGGTACATATCGTACCCGGTTATGTTATATGCAAATTATAATAACAGAAAGCCTCCCTTTGTTGACGACGTGTTTTCTCGCTTCATTGACAATGTATTCGTATTAAAATCATTAAAGTCACTCAACCCATAAACTGTTTGCTGATTTGATATGTACTTTCAATCCTGATTCCATGATAATTAACCTTAATTGTTTGATTGATCACCGATTCTCTTCCTGAGCTCATTAAATTGCAGAACGGGTAAAAAATGAACGGTTAGTTTGTGCCGAACGTACTAATATCCATTCGGTGGATGAGTTTAATTGAAGTTCAGGGAATCTTAAGGAACTTGACGTTCTGTACCTCTCCACAGAATTTCTCCACAGAAGTTCCCATTATCATCAGTTTTTTTTATACTACAGCTGAAGATAGGCCAGGCCTACTTTACAGAAGAGATTTGATATATTATCCACGGTTCACAGGCATCTTATCACAATGAATGTTCCTTGATAAAAAAAAATGTTGCATTACCCTATAGTATACTCCACACGAGCAAAAGATACAAAAAAAATCATATGCAAAATACACATAAAAAAGACTTAAAATATAAATCAGTGCTTAAAGCGATAAAAATTCGACAGAATGATGTGACCTGACCTACCTGACCTGACTTTTCACACAATAACTAGCAGAGCGGTCGATTACGCAACGTCCACATCCGATGTTGCGTGTCCGAACCGAAATGATAATTTACTGAACACCACCCTGTACTTCATACCGGGCTTCATGCAGGGTTGGCACGACTACTAAATTATATGTAGCTACTTTCAATCTTAAGACCAAGGCCACTAATACAGATTACAGGATTAGCAAATGGAAGTGGCAGGCAGACATCAAATCGATGGTTAAGAGTAGGTACCAAGGACCGCATTTTTATGCATAATACATGTTTATACTCTGCGAGTGACACTACACATATCAGGTCGGGGGGAAAATTACTTCGTATTTATAATATATATGTACTATTTTGTACACATATATATGATGCCTTTGCTGTAGAAATATTGAGACTTCTGACTAAAAAAACTGCAACAAATAGTTTTAAGAGTCCTCTCTTGATGTCAACCTTACACTACCTAAAGAATTTTGAAGAGACCGAAACAGGTGTAAATCTGAAGGTGCTAAGTCAGGGCTATACGGTGGATGCATTAACACTTCCCAACCAAACTCATTTAATTTTTGCTGGCTAAATTGATTGATGATATGTGAAAGACCACTCCCTTTCAATTGCTCAATTCCAGCCTTTTTGTCAATTTCTTGATTGAGTCTCATCAGCTCTTGACAGTAGAGATCCGAATCAATGGTTTTACCCGGTTGCAAAAGCCATAATAAACGATGCATTTCCAATCCCACCAAACATACAATATCACCTTATTGCTGTTAATCCGGGTTTTGCCAGTATGTCGTGCTTGACCGCTCTTTGACCATGACCTTTTTTGCACATTCTTATCGTAGGTGATCTACTTCTTATCACAAGAGATCATTCTCTTCAAAAGTGGTTCAGTTTCATTACCATTTAGCAGTGTATTGTAAATGAGTACAGGGTTCTTTAAGTGTTTTTGTGTGAGCTCGTGTGGTATCTAAATATCAAGCTTTTTATCAAGCTTTTTGGTATAGCTAGACTTTTTCAAATGGGCTAAACTATCTTGTGGTCAACTTCCAATTCTTCAGCTATGTTGTAACTACTAATATGTCTATCTTGTTCCACTTTTACAAAAATGGCTTCGACTTTATCAGTAACAGGGCGACCATGGAGAACTGCATCTTTGACATCAAAATTTCCAGATTCAAAATACTTGAACCAATTTTGTGCTACTCTTACTGACACTGCATTGGGTTTATAAACGTCACAAATTTTTTCCGCTGCTTGTGTCACATTTTTACACGCTTTATATTAGCTGGCTTTGTATCTATCTACTATGTAACGGAATCTTTGGACACAATTTTCACTCACTTAAAACCATCAGATCGCCTTGAAACTTTGCATACTTCTAAAGGACCGATGACAATACAATAATTTCATAAAAATTTTTAAAGATCCAGGCCAGGATCATCAGGATATTAAAAAAAATGAACTAAAAAATGAAAAATAAATTTACAATCAAAAGCGTGGTGTGCGTTATATCAATTGATATATTTGATAATAAAGTTATTATTTGATAATACAGTTATTGCCAAAAGTAGTCTCCAAGAAGAAAATGTAAGTTTTAAAAAGCACCCCACGCTTTTGATTGTAAAATTATTTTTTATTTTTTAGTTCGGTTTTCTTATGAAGCGTGTTGTTTTAGTTTTTTAAGCCATTATTTATTCCCTTTTTTGTAATAAAATTTCAGAATGTATCGTATTCCTTCTTTAGACTCGCTAATTTTAACAAACAGAAAAACAATTGAAAACTGGCGGGAAACAATAATGAAATTAAAGCTATATATTTTCTAAGAAAGGTGCACCCTGAATATAAAGTACAGTGACAACCCTACAAGCACGCAACCCACACTGAATGCTCTCAGTGCAAATAATGCCCTCGGAACCGAACATATAAACGACCGCGACCAAATCGTGAATTTCAACAGTGTATAATTGAAATAAAGTCCTCTGATAATTGAAAACTGAAAGCCATTAATTTTAAAAGGAAACTTTCTTAATTTTTTTTGCTAATTTATAGCTGCAGATATGGCGACGAGATAAAATAATCAACATTATCATTACCCCATGGAATTCCACTTTTGAATATGAGCCTCCACATTAAAAAAAGGGGATTTTCCATAATTTCCACGCTTGGCAGGCGTCTTGGAGATCGCAGTAGATTTTGACTGAGTAACAGGATAACGTATATCCCTTAGCTGATTCTCTCAGCATCCACGGGAAGGGATGAAATGACGCTATTATTATGTCAGTGCTAAAAAGCAGGACAAAATATTGGAAGCATAATATAAAACTAGCTTAATGTAGCAAGGATTCTGCCTCCCTGAAATATATACTTCGGCATTAATATAATATAAGCAAAACTGCGTTTGTCTACATTTCTGTTTGTAACCTCTTCATGCATCAGTTTAGGTGTCAGTGACAATGTTTATAGTCTAAGAACTTGAAATAAACGAATTATTATTATTATTATCAAGCTCTAAGTCAATTAAAGAGTAATAAAGAAAGGTCATAGTATTTTTCTTAAAATTAGTACGCCATCTTGTTCAATAAGTGGTAAACTATGATCAGGAAAACAGAAACTGCGAAAAAGAACACTGTCCACGCAAATACCATTTTAAAAATCCTTTAAATTTTATATTTTTTTTTTAAATATATATTATTTATATATTAGAGGATGCAAACGGGCAAGTGGGTCACCTGATGGTAAGTAATCACCGCAGCCCATAGACACCCGCAGCACCAGACGGGCCGCAGTTGCGTTGCCGGCCTTTAAAAAATGTTTAAACTCGTTTCTTGAAGACCCCCAAGTCGTAACCGCTTGGAAAAACCGCCGCTGAGAGCTCATTCCACAAGATGGTGGTAGGTGGAAAGAAATTGTGTGAGAAACGCACTGTGGTAGATCACCAACTATCCAAGTAATGTGCGGTGATGATTACTGAAAAAAAGGATCATGTACTATGATCGTTCTTTGAAGCTTTATTTACAGATTACCAGTTAACTATCATTCGAACTGAATATTACTCGATGCATCTCTCAGCCGGTTCTGCGGAATCCACGGCAAGACAATGACGATAATATAACGCCAGTGCCATGATGCACTAGTATCCCTGTCTTGGGTATTAGACAACGATATACTTACTTATATACATACATTCTAATACATATATAGATAAACATCCACGAGTTGGATACAAACATTCGTGCACATCACACAAATTGTGTTCCTACCAGGATTCAAACCCGGGAACAATTGGCACAGAAAGAAAAGTCACTGCTACTAAACCAATCAGATGTCATCACATCATCGCACAAAAATATAGATTTTATATATATATATATATATATATATATACGCCTTTATTATTCTGATATTCTTTACTCATCCATGTAAATTTTCTAAATTCGTCTAAATCTCAAAATCTTACTGTAGTTAGGTCAGGACAAAAAGTTAATGAAAATCATCAAAAGAAAAAAGGTTGTCAACATCGGTCATGTTTTACACACGAGAAATAACAATTGTTGGAGCTCGACATGGTACGGAAAATGACGGAAAAGCGTGGTATTGACGGAAGGCGTGGCTGAAAAACATAAGTAGCATAACATAATCATATTAATAAACAAGTTGCCTTATGCTTGTCTGTACGTGTTTGCACCTTTGTGATTCATAGTCTAGACCAGGGGTCAGCAATCTATAACCCACGGGTCACCGAGTAACCCATTTGATAACTTTAAATGACCCGCTTTAGTTCCGAAAATAAAGTATAATATATAAAAATTGAAAAGATTTGGAAAATTCGAATATATCTCTGACTCAAACGTCTCTTTAATGCTCACGTTTTGGTTGATTTTCACCCGTGGCCAAAGAAGGTTGCCGATACCTGGTCTAGAACTCTTACCATTGAATTAAGAATTCGTAATAAAAACTCTTATTGTTATCTGTTGTGTATGACATAAATAAATAAATAAAAAGGACCGGGTGTGAAGTTGGAAGTGCAGATCGGTTCCACTTCACGCAAGATAAGAACGCTTTCTCAAAACTGATACCCAAACTCCGTATTGGAGAGGTACCAAAAGTAGATTCGATATATTTACCATACTATAAGTAAATTACATGTTCATAATTATAAAAACTTGATGACTTATGGTACTGAGACGTGGCCGCTAACTATGGGCCTTATGAGGAAGCTCAAAGTCGCTCAACGTGCTATGGAGAGAGCTATGCTTGGTGTTTCCCTGCGTGATCGAATCAGAAATGAAGATACCCGTAGACGAACAAGAGTAACTGACATAGCGCAGCGTATTAGTAGGCTGTAGTGGCAATGGGCAGGGCACATAGCACGAACAACCGATGGCCGTTGGGGCCGCAAGGTGTTGGAGTGGCGGCCACGAACTGGAAAGCGAAGCGTGGGTAGGCCTTACACAAGGTGGACAGACGACTTGATTAAGGTTGCGGGAGGCCGCTGGATGAGAGCAGCGCAAGACCGATCTTTCCGGAAATCCTTGGAGGCCTATATTCAGCAGTGGACATCTTTGGGCTGAGATGATGATGATGAATTATAAAAACTCATCGTCTAGTCTCTGGAAACAAAACACAACAGTACATCCAAAAACAAAATCATTAGTAGCAAAAACACGTTCGGACCGAACGACAGAAGAAAACAACTACTTTTTATAGAAATGCAAGATACAAGAGCAATAACCATAACTCCGTCAACGGGACAGTAGCTCAATATTTTTTTTCAGCACTCCCATCATTGGAAAACAAAGAAATCGATTTGTAAACACACCGAGAGTATTCAATATAATTTTATACTCGCATGAACGAAACGGAACGCATCCTTATTAATGGCGGCATAGTATATAAAGGTGCAAACATAACGCAAATTTATTTTATATATACATACATAGACCTCGAACCGTAGTACAGGTGCACCCCCGACTTGGTGGACCGATGTCCTAATGACAGTCGCGGGCAATCGGCAGACGCGACGGCTCATAGACGCTCGGTATGGCAATCGTTAGAGGACGCTATTTTAGCTAACGCTCGTAATACAGTGAAGATGTATATTCTAAGCAACTTCACACTAAAGAGTGACAATTGTAATTAATAATAATACAATTGTAGTTTAAGAAGAAAATTTGTGAGGTTAGGGACAATTTCTGAATAATGAAACAATCAGTACATGGCAATCGGTCATTAGAAATCGTCCTACTGGCATATTCTAAGTCACGCACGTAGTACAGTGAAGATCGGTGCAGATTCATTCTACGCAACTTCACTCTAAAGAGACATTGTATAAGGGTGGTTTTAAAAACAGAATTTGCGATGTCAACAATAAATTCGAAATAGTAGCTGAAACAAAACAAAATTCGATATATTTGTCAAAATTGCTACTTTATTCGACAACGTCTGATCTTGTGTATAAGCCCTTGTCGTAATGGCGTCTTGGTATTTGTTAGCGAGCATAAAATGGTGTATAACGCTAAAGCGGCCAGCAAGAGACCAATTTACATGAATAAAACGCGTTCACTTTATCGGATGCGTTCTTATAAAAAAAATACAACGAGATCTATATTGCAGATTTGTTCTGAAGAACTATCCCTCTTACCTGTCACCACGCATTACACCATCATCATCCCCTGACCTCATTCGTTGAACCTACCCTTATAAGGAGGAGGATTAGGCCATAGTCTACCACGCTGACCTGGTGTGGATCGGTAGACTTCACACACCCATGCGAACACGCAGGTTTCTTCCCGAAGTTTTCTTCTCCGTTGAATACATTGGTATCTATAATATAGACCGTAAATGAATTAGAATTAAGTCAATGGTACGGGGCCAGGGTCGAGCCTGCGGCCTTTCGATCGTAAGTCGTGTGTATAACCACTACACCACCAATGTACACCTAAGGCATCATCTACCAGTATACCTCGATGCAGATATAACATTAGACTTTTTTTTAATTATAATAAGCTAGCACTTGACCACAATCCCACCTGATGTTAAGTGGTGATGTAGTCTTAGGTGGTAGAGCGCACTAGCCTAGTAGAAACCTGTTCACTCTTTTCTTGAAAACGTCATTGAAATCTGAGGGAAACACTGACGCCGGCAGACTATTCCAGGTAAATGCGCAGCTTCTCTAAACAACCCTGTTTAATTTGGACCATATAATAGTTTTCTCTTCCGCTTCTGACTCTAGCATTCATCATCAGCACTATTGGACATAAGCCTCCTCTTTTAAAAGGAGTTGCCATAATCTCTACGCTTGGCAGGCTTTTCGGAGGTCGCAGATTTTGACTGAGTAATAAAATAACGCTGCTAATAATTATCCTGGTACATCCCTTAGCTGGTTCCCGCAGCAAACATGGAAAGAAATAGAGTGACGTTATATTGTCAACGCCATACAACAATTATAAGTAACTGTAGTCAATAAGTACTTTGGTGGTCAAAAAGGTCAAAAGTTCGATCCCGGTCCTGTACCACTGAGTTCTTTCCAAATTATGTACGGTTCACCCACGGGAAGAAATGGAGTGACGTTATTATTATGCCGGTGTCACACAGTAACATTACTCCGCCCCAAACCATGATCTGCTATTTCAGGAGATTTGGCTATGGAGCGAGCTCCAATAGTCTACGATTGCCATCTGACGTCATGTCCCTTAGTTGCCACAATCCCTGTAACGATTAGTGTCATACGAACACCAATCGGGATCAACTATTTATTTGCATTCTGAAACACTAAGGTATAAATTAGATGTGAAAATAGTTAACCCATCTAAAACCCGACCGCGGTAAGCGTTGATTAACCCGTAATACGGCACGAATGCCGACCATTGATTATGTTTATTTATTTCGCCAATCTCATTGTGACTAGTAGTAGTATGATCAAGACTAGTTGTACTATCAAATCATAGCCTGATGAAGTCCATTGCTGAATTTGGACGAACTCTATTGAATAAGAGCGTTTGTCGTAACCTATAATAAGAGCTGGCGATCTTGAACTGAAAAGCGTGGTGTAAACTGACCTCCGACTGGATGGACCGATGACCTAATGAAGGTCAAGGATAAATGGTAGATGCAGGCGGCTCACAGCCGCTTGGTGTGCCGATCATTGATGGAGGCCTGTGTACATTGGACGTGTCCCGGGTGATACAAGAATGGTTTGACATCATTACGCATGGCATAAATGTATGTTGACACAATAACCAGGAATATAAAACACTAGCATTTGTCCGCGGCTCCGCCCGCGTGAATGCAGATTTTCCGCTATATGGGAAATTCCGATACAATCATAGATTTATATAAAAGCCTAAGAACTACTTTCACTAAGAAGAAAAGCCTAAGAACTCTCGTACCTTTACAGAGGCTACTGAAAAAGGGATCAAGCTGTATCTTCAATTCTACTGGACCGATTTTGATAAAACATGCCGCAATATTTAAGTCGGAATAGTACCTTTATGACTGTAATAGTTTTTAACCAAAATCTACCCGCTGGTTTTTGAGTGAAGACCGAACAAACAAACAAAAGAAACAAACTAAAATGGACGGATTCTGATTCAGAACCCCTTATTAATTAGTCGATCTGAGTAGTTCTTTTCTTTAAATATCTTTGATTTACAAAATTTTACATTTATCATTTTTATAATAGTATAGATAAATATCGGGAATTGCACTAAATGGTCCTTGAGTCGCGGGGTAATACTCATTACACAAATATATCGCAAAACCTGTTTTTGTGGCACCGACGAAGACATGGAGTGATATTTTTATTTTGCCCTACAAATTTGAAACAAAGACCGCTTAGATTTTTAATGGAAAGATTTACTACACGTCCCAACTTTGCTAAGCCAGCTATAGAATAACAAAGGAATCTCTTTAATTGCGACAACACATTCATCACGACTCTCGCTGATTAATATTTACATAATACAACAATCAACAGCCAATCAAAATAACTCGACACTTATGGACCGTTACGAGTCTGCATTTATGAAGTACACACAACACTATGAAACCAAAAACTATTCCCGTTTTTTTTTTAAATACAAACAACAAATCTGCAAAGGAAACTTCATTGCTTTAGAAGAATAAATGATTTTAAATACACAAACAACA
>WUAW01002371.1:8290-32839 GCA_017165845.1 Thaumetopoea pityocampa | reverse complement strand
AGAAACTTCATTGCTTTAGAAGAATAAAGAATTTTAAATACACAAACAACAAATCTGCAAACGAAACTTCATTGCTTTAGAAGAATAAATGATTTTAAATACACAAGCAACAGATCTGCAAAGGAAACTTCATTGCTTTAGAAGAATAAATGATTTTAAATAAACAACAAATCTGCAAAGGAAACTTCATTGCTTTAGAAGAATTGTTTAGTAAAACAAATACGAACACCGCGAACGTGCTCCGGCGCAGCGAAACGCCCCGCGCGCAACCCCACTACGGAACGGGCCGTCGAGAGTGACACACGTAAACCTACAATATATACATGTATACTTTTGAAATTAAAATTGTTTGGGGTCGACATACTGTTTTTAGTTATTCATCAAGAATCCCCAACAAGAATAAATGATTTTAAATACACAAACAACAAATCTGCCAAGGAAACTTCATTGCTTTAGAAGAATAAATGATTTTAAAAACACAAATAACAAATCTGCAAAGGAAACTTCATTGCTTTAGAAGAATAAATGATTTTAAATACACAAACAACAAATCTGCAAAGGAAACTTCATTGCTTTAGAAGAATAAATGCTTTTAAAATTCAAACTAGTGGTTTTATCATCGAGTCTATATTCGTCCCCACTACAGAGGCACAAATCTGTCCTGATCGGGAAGCGGAATTAGTCCATAGTCTACCACGCTGGCGTAATGCAGGTTAGTAGACTTCGGAATAATACATGATTATGTATTATTCCGGCTTAAATACTGCGGCATATTTTATCAAAATCGGTCCGGCAGAATTGAAGATACAGCTTGATCCCTGTTTTAGTAGCCGCCATTAAGGTACAGGAGGTCAAGTAAAAGTAGTTCTCAGGCTTTTTATATAAATGTATGATTGTGTCGGGATTTCCCATGTGGCGGAAAACCGACATTCACGCGGGCGGAGCCGTGGGGAAAAACTAGTTTCATATATAACTTAATCGTGTGTGTATATAGCATTTAGCCATACTTATTATACAAACTACATTAAGTATTTTAATATACGTAATTATCTCAGTCACAGTCATTATATTCAATCACTTTTCTACGATTTAATTTTAAATCAACTACCTATAAATAAATTTGTGGTGATTTACTTCGCTACATAGTACCACATATTCTCAACGGTTAGCGCAACTCTTGAATAACGATATTATTATGGAAGTCTGAATCACGGTGGTGAGGTCTGATAGCGTTTTAGCATATATACGAGTACAGCGTCCCGTTATCAACCATCGGGGGCGGTGGCAGCCCCGCCAGACATAACACCCGTCTGGCCGGAAGATCTTCCCTTTACCGATACTGCCACTTCTGTCACACTTCGACCTATAACTGGTGATCCTAATGTGAGCAAGAACGTCTTCGTCATTATCACTCTTGATCTTCATGGGTCAACATTTCACCTAAAGATTTATTTATAAACTATCTAAACTTAACATAAAGTATGTCACAGTCTAAATGATAATCATCATCATTATTATTCCGTGAAAGTCCACTGCTGGACATGGGTCTCCTCCATTAGAAGGAGGGATTTACCGTAATCTCCACGCTCGGCACATGTCTTGGAGATCGCAGTAGGTTATAGTTGAATTGCAGGATAGCCATTAAATAACACACCAAGCTAACGAGTTAGGACCGCACAAAAACATATTAAAATATAGATATATATATTAAAAAACGAATATACCGGGCAAATATGAGTGGAAGTGTCGGAAGCGGGCGCCCAGGAAAAACTTACTTTAACCATATCAACAATTTTTTCCAAAAAGGCCAAGTTCGTAACACCCTTAATCGATGAAAGTGTATGAGAAGATTTATGGATGTGGTTGAGGCGAGAGAGTGTATCAAGATCGTAGTATGTGGCAAACTGTGGTTTCTGCCTACCCTTATAGGATACCGGCGTGAGTGTATGTATGTATGTATATTAAAATATCATTCGTCCATTGTATTATAAGCAACAGAATCTCCATACTGCAGTCGCTAGGATTGGATTGACGTCAAATAAAGTCTGTAACTGGACAAACGCCTTTACGTACCGTACCACTATAAATTTACCCCATTCAAATGACGATCACTTGCGAAATTACTTAAACCAACGTAAAAAGAGATATGCGCCTTACCTCACGGTGACAGAGGAAATTTTTAAATCAGAAGAGCGTTAAAACAAAATGGAGGGTCAAAATAAAACGGACGGTGTTATGTGGTCATTCTCTCGCGTAAGAAAATGATAATATTCATGGTAAGTCACAATATTTTAAACGGACGCATTAAATTTTGACCTCTCACAGATAATATTGGTGTCCAGTTTAATGTATTATTTAATGAATATGCAAAAATACGGTGTTGCTTTATGTCGGAACGTGCAGATACTGCCGCGGCCGGCAGTGTCTGAAGCGAAAAATCTAATATTAATGGTTAACGCTTTGTTTCTTTTTTTTTAATGTGGGTTGTAAGTGACTCATAAAATTTATTTATGTGATAAACCTTGTAACTTTTTCGAATATCATACATAATGTTATATTCTGTTTTTAAATCAACAGCAATTTAAGAATATTTGAAAATCGTATGCCATTCGAATCAGTAAAACATGATGAACAACATAAAACATAATATTTGTATATCAAATCATCAAACTTTTGGACTTAATAAACTATAAACGTAATAAACAGAAAAAAAAAATATCGGGTCTTATAAAAATAAAAAAAAATGCTTATAAAATATGTATCCTTTAAATGCATTCGCATTTCGAATCATCTAACTTTTGGACACAAAAAGTTACAAAGTAATCAAAATAAATGATTTAAAAATAAACAAATATTATATCTGTACTTTTTCTTTTTTTTGTCATATGTAAAAATAAGAAAATATACTTTGTGAAATACAAACGTCGATTAAATTAATAAATCATTTTTCTCTTCATTTCGAAGTATCCCAACTTAAGGATACAAAAGGCCACTTTAAAATTATATAAAGGGAGATACAACAGAAATATTGATACCTGTACACAGCCCTGAAAAAGCACATCGAAAAACACACAGAATGCAATCAAAATTGTTAGTTATTAATGAATTATTTTATATCATATGACAGGAAGTAATAAATTTGTCACATACCTTGATGCCTTCATTCTTCTTTCTTCAAGCGTTCACTCACAAAATCGATTGGCCAATCTTAATTTCTAATAATTAAGTGCGTCGTACACCGAACTCATCCGCAATCGTCCCCGTTGTTGCTTCGCTTATAAATCCACGCCAAAAGTCGCATCGCGTCGCGCCTCTTTCGGTGTGTGGCTACTCTTTGAAACGTAACATATTCGAAGGCAAAAGAAAGCTGTCCGAAACGCCTTTCGTGTGTCAGTGTACCGTAACCCGAAGGTGGATCATTGAGCAATTATTGCACGTTTATTATTGTAATAATCGCAAACGAACGGCGAAAGTAATTACGGGGACAACGATAAAACTTTTGGCGTCGACTTTGTAAATCGACTGTCCGACCAAATCAAAAATGAACACACTGAAACCCGTACGAGCTTCTGGGCGTACCAATTCAATTCGGTCGGATTTTATTATCGATAAATATCCAACACTATCGGACACACCCCTCAAAACGTCGATATTAATTATAATTAACACGACGTAATTAAAAACGTTAATAATTATATTTTAATTCTTGTAATATTAAAAATGTGACGGGAGGATGGTCGCTATGGTCCGATTGGCAGCGATCAGAATTAAAGTACAACAAAATTCTATTGAATGCGAGCACATTACTTTAGGCCTTTAAATAATGTGCCGAATATCGATAGAATAGTGGTGTACAATAATTGGGGCCCCAGATCGCCGCCCCCTATTCACACTTTATCCCCGGCAACTGTGCAGTTTTTGAAGTTTCACAATCAAGTTATTATAAAAAATATGTGTATAAGAACACTTATTTAAAGTTTAAATTTTATTTTAGTGAAACTTCAGTTTCCCGCACTGGACATCATAGTGTACCAAGTTCCCGGGGCCGTGTGTCCAACAGTAGATGTGAAGGTAGGATCTTAACCACAATGCAAAACCTGATTAAATTTTTTAACGTTTTATTATTTTTTTATAATTTTTTTAATGTCTCTTCCGATTTCATCTATGACATTGTACAACCACATAATATAAATTAATCGAAACGATAAAATAAGTTTATTAAAAATAGAGTAGATTAAATCTTTCAAAATAATATTTAAATAGAAAAAAAAACTTGTACAACATTGCGTCTAGTATTACAATTATTATTTTCGTTTAATATCGTTATTTTATTGTACATATTTACAAAAAAAAAGTATTTTACAGTAACAATGATCTAGCGTCTTTAGGTATTGTTTCTATCACATTGTCTTAAAATTTGCCATATATATGGCCAATAAAAATACTTTCCAAACGCGACATATTAGTATAAAAATTAAGTATTGAACATTTTCTTTCTACGCGTACATAAAATCGGTCATTTCACAATCACTGGAATATATATAACCACTGGAAAATTTCTCACAACTCGAATAAATTTTAATAGTTATCGGAAACAGCCGTAAATAGCCTTATACCAACTGTAAATGTACTTACACTAAATACAGCTCAACAATAATATACTCTATTTTAAATACAGCGCCATCTGTCTCAAAAATTAATATTCATTTACAGTTTGTATAAAATTACTCAATATTGCAATAAAGTATACAAGCGATTACACACACACACGATATCTAATAAAATATCAAGTCAAAAATGCACTATAAATATATCGAGGGTTATAAATTTAGTACAAAAACATTACACTCGGCTACCGCGCGTGTGTAAGGGCTTTACGCGAACGGGCTCTTGAACGAGAACGGAATTATTACACGTCACACATTTATCAGCGAAACGTGAATAATCGCCGCTGAAAGCCATGAACGCCCGTCGAAAAACTTAATTTCATATTTAAATATATGTTTTTGTTGCGCTTTTGTTTTGTTTTTGACTCATCGCTAATGTTTTCTGTCAAAAAGTTAATTTCAAGATTGACTCTTCACATGTCTGATATATATACTATAATAATAAATTCGTACATCATAATTTTTAAGTTCCATTTTTAATTCTGAGCTTTAAACATATATTTATATCAAAAATATAGTATATTTTCGTAAGAATAAAATTGTACTAATACAATATTCGGCGATGAAAATTGACCAAGCCTCTTGGAGATTTACCCATTAAGTATCAAACAAGTGAAAAATCAATATTTACAATGATTTTCCTATATCGATCTAGACTAGCGTCTGGTTAACTTAAGGCTTTATGATTCAAAAAACGATCCTTTTAAAAAAGGCCTTAAATTTAAAGATTCAATACAATAATACTGAAATACAGTCATTTTTTTTTAAGTACATGTTCGGTATCTCCCTTGATCCTCCATATCATAAGGCACTAAACAGACACTTGGGTTAAGTCCTCATAAGATAACTAGTGACAAATACTTTGACGAAAACTTGTTTTTTTTATCGAGTAATTTAATTGCAAGGTTACGCCAAAATTTTAGTTTGTGTGGCTGAGTACACGTTTTTAGCCGTACATATCCACTTGTTAGAATACTCAACGCTTATATTAATGTATTATTATTGTTTCAACATCAAAAAATATATTATTGAGATCCAATTTTACTAGCAATTTCTAACTATACTATAACTTAGCTGTATATAATTTTGACACTAGTAAAATTGAACTGTCGACAGAAAACGTATTTGATGTAAGAAGTAGTTGAAATCTAACTTTTCACTATAGCCAAAAAAAAACATCACCAAGTCGGAAAAAATACGAATACTCTTTACCATAAAGTGTCCATGTATGTATCTTATTTGTTAAAAACTGTTTTTTTTCTATTACAGTGTGAAAGTTGGATTTTAGCTACTTACAGCAGATACGTTTTCTTCCATCAATACCGACTGATGCTCTGTTAAATTTAATTCACATATCATTGAAAAACAAAAACGAAAAAATTTAATTAAGTTTTTTTTCTTTTAATTTAGTTTAATGACGCCGTCTTTAAAAAATAACAAAGCATCAATCAGTCGATAAAAATAATCGCTCAAACACACAACATGCTTTTTAACCTAAACTCGTTACTCTGGATGGATCACAAACATTGTTAATCTATACACTGAAGCTCACACTGGAATGTTACGTACACAGGTATCAATAAAGGGACTTAGTCCCAAATGGACATCACTAACTACAATATAAAAAAATGTATATGTATATATATATATATGAATATATATTAAAATTTTAATTTTTAAAATTATTATGAAACAATTTTCAATAAAGAGATCACCGGCGAATGTAACCGAACCACTGCAGTAGCACAACCAATTAAAAAAAAAAGCAACGGAACACTAGGATTTTGAGACGGGATAATCTATGGTAGCTAAATCAATTCGATGCATTCAGATCAGATCGTTGGACTTAAAACTATAAAAGGATGGCACTCGTTTAATGGCCTGAGAATTAATGAGTAAAATGCATTAGAATAAACTTACAGATAAACGAACAGGATTGCGCAAAAAATATTTCTTTAATATGACTCCAAATCTATATCACATTTGAAGATCTACTGGAGACATTATTCTACAAGTGCACAAACGTAAATTAATTTATATTTAAAACATAATTTTTTGAGCCTAGACTACCATTGGAAAAAGCCAAAGTAAGCGATTAAAAAAAGGCCGTTCAAAATGCATTATTTTTTGTGTAATTATATTTTGTATGTTACGTTGTAACCTGCAGTTTTGCGAGCCTTTAATTAAAAAAAAATATAGATGTACTTTTTTCAGAGAATTAAGAAAATGTTCATTGTAATAATATATGTACATTATCGTATTCACTTATTGCTTTAACATACATATGAGATACGTCACAATCCTGCTGTGAATAATTTTAAACCGTAATAAAGTTGTTTTCATTTGAATCCAGACCTAATTACCGCAGAAACTAATATCGATTCTAAACTAATCCAATTTTAAAACCAGTCCAATAAAATTATATACAATAATAATTATTCATTAAATACATTATTACAGTTACAAAATATATAATTGAATGCAATTATCATTTCACAATTACTTCCTTTAGGATTTCACTAACCGCGTGGCGCTGTGGTCGCATCCAATTGTATCGGGGATACGAAGAGCAGCGGTATATTTTAATATTATTGTTATTGAAATTGTTAATGATTTAGAGGGTAAATGAAATAATGTGGCATGCATGCATGACCCTCAAATTTCCTTGTGAATATATCAAATAAATACTGGATCTGATAAGATTCAAAATTATTTGAGCACAATCCATTGCTATGTTGTCATTAGGATCGACTTTGAAAATGTATTATTATCATCATCATTCTATGAACCTCCACTGCTGGACAAGGGACTCCTCTTTAATAAGAAGGTGTTTGCCATAATCTCCACGCTTGGCGGGCGTCTTGCAAATCACGGTAAATATTGATTGAATAACATCACGGTAACACGGTAAATATTGATTGAATAACATCACGGTAACACGGTAAATATTAATTGAATAACAGGATAACACTGCCGCGCGTTATCCCGGCACATCCCTCAGCTGATCTCACAACATCCACAGGGAGAGATGGCGTGACGCTACGTATTATATGACGTATTGAATGACGCTAACCATTTTCAACATAAATACTAATTTATGCAATCATTTGTTTTTTTTTATCATTATAATTAAGTGCACTGCAAAAAAAAGAAATATTTAAAAAAATATTTTTGCAACAATCCTTTACTTAAAGTAAAAAAAAAAAAATAACGTGAAAATATATAAACATAATGTACATATACATAGCGGACATAAACGTCTTATTATTACGCTAAGCGTCGCGCCTCGTTTTGGTTAAACGCGTCACGTGTGTATGTTCGTTTGTCTTCTCGTCGATCTCGTTACATTCTACGGCGCCGTCATAATATAACAACTATTTACGATAGATTTACGATAATGACTTTCCGAATTGGGATACGGTTTGAGTTATGATTTGCGTTACGAAACATTCCTTCAATATATTTGTGTTATGTTACTTTTGCAATTTAACATTAGCACATTGTGAAGCCACTAGACCGCTATTACGAAATCTTCATAAGCCTAAGCCCGCTAAGCTGTAAAGATCGCCACACCGAGCAGATATCAGCCGTCTGCATCCACTGATTGCCCGCGACCTCCATTAGATCATCAGTCCACCTAGTCGGAGGTCGACACGCACTACGCTCCCCGATTATGGGTCACCACTTCAACACTTCAGGACCCCATCGTCCATCGGTTCTGCGAACTATTAACCCATTCGCATCACACGGAAAAGTGCAAAATTCGTTCTTATCAGCAAACATCTTTTATTGTATAATATTTAAATGTCAATGTTTTAAAATATGAAAAATTAAAACAATTTTTATTTCAGTATAGATTAATAATAATGGCTGCGCGCATATCTGCACTGTGGTGACAGTGGTTGGGCAACGTGTGCGCATATATGTGCTTATGATGTAAATGGATTAAAAATATATTAAGCCTCTTCCATAAATATAGCGACATAATAATCTTCACACCTGTCAGGAGTCTTAGAGATCGCAGTAGATTTTTCTAGAATCCATTCCATTTTTCTACAAGTAAAAAACGCCTAACGGTTACAGCCGCATCGAGTTCATGGTTAGGAGCTTAACCACTAAAAACCAGTCGACGTGTCTACTGGCCCGGTGCCCAACCACAGGAGTCGCGTGAGCATTACAAGCCATTAGTGAAAATCCCTGATAAGACTATCACAAGTCGCGAGGCGAATTGCGAAGCACGTAAGACTTCCACTGACAAAAAAACTGCAGTAGCCTTCCTCAATACATCAAAGGGCTTTGGATCCATTGTGGATGACTTACCAATGCTCCTAAATACCCCCTGTGTCGAGCACAACGCTTTAGGTTTATGTTATTGAGATTGATTATGGATTCATTTTATTGGCGATTCATATGGTACTGTACTCGTATAAAACGATGTCGTCAAACGATATACACTGTTGGACATGAGCCCCACCCATAAGAGGGGAGGGTATGCAATAATTTCTACGCTTGGCGTCGTGGAGATCACCGAAGATATTGGTTGATTTTCAGGATAACGCTACTGTCCATTATTCTGGTGGATAAAATTTAAATACTGATAAGCACGCCATCCTGGTTATCTCTAACCATACAAGTTTTTGCTAATTTAGGATACAGTATGAGCTTGTCATATTTACGAAATGTTTAAAAATCAATTTTACACCGACCACAAGTTGAGAACACACCGCCAATCCGAATCGCGTAGGCACTGCAGTACCGTTATTGCGAAACGAAACATATCGAATAACAGCACAAAAGTGAGAACAGAATTAAGTCATAATTTAAAGAGGATGGCCACTTCGAATGATTGTGCAATGTAAACTCAACAAACGAATTTCATCACAAAATCCACAAGTTGATGTCACGGCGGATCGGAGCAATTTAAAAAAAAAACTTGATACGAAATTTCTCTCCGATTTAAAAAAAGTTGCAACAGTCAACAGTTGTGAAGACGAGACCACCGGATTGCGAGTTAAAACGTAAGTTAGATCGCGTAGGTTGCGCCCGAGTTGTCGTGGGCGGGCGGAAGTAAGAGCGACAAAGCGGAGTCTTAGCCGTCCTTATCTAACAGCGATTAAACCTCATCAGAGCAAAAAAGACGGGGAATAGAGAATTCCGCAAAGTCACAGATAACAAAAGTCGATACTAGCCAAGGCTCGTCACTTTACGACCACTTTCGGTATAAAATGACGCAACCGATCGAATAATAAATCTTCAAGTTTACATCTCTACGTGTTGCTTTCATTCAAAAATGGTGATTATCGTGAGAGTGCTTATTGAAAAGTTTATAATATTCAAGTCACGTCCGTGAAATTATATAAAAAAATGAAATAAACATTGTTTTTACGGTGAGTCGTTTCGGAATTATTACGGTTCAAAGCGGACGATATCGATCAACCAGCCGCAGAGAGCCCCGCTGCGGGTCCATTGCTTGCATACACGTTAATTTGATACAGTTAGCCAACATGACGCAAGGTTGCAATTTTGTTTATAATGAGGTATTAAAAGTAGTATAACGAGATTTAACATAGCTACCTTGACATCGCGGCAATACCGATATTGAGAATGATTTAATCACCGAAACATGGAAAGTCCTGTAAATAAATTAATGACAGAATAGTTTAACAAAGATTTAGATCGTCCTGATTTTAAACCCTCCGTGGACGAATACGCAAGCGACCCCCGTGGCCAGGCATACAGGCTAGAGAAAAAGGATTGTAGTGTTTAGTTGGTGCAAACCACACACAAAAGTTATCCGTGTCCTCAACGCGGCGGTATGCGTCACGCATTTACTACAAAAAAAATGCTTCAAACTTTAGTACAGTACCATTCCTTACAATCCATACAAAGTCTAGAATTTTCTAGACACCAACAGAGATCCAGTATTTTGCATGTGTTCCAAAACACGAAGGACTACAATAATAATGGCACACGCGTACACTTTTTCAAGTAAAAAATTCATTGGTTCTTGACCATGTTCGAAGCAGCCTCCACATGTAAATAACTACGACAATATTATGGAAACACACTGATGCGTTTGGCGTTTTAATTCTTTTAATTACACAACTAACACTGAAATTCGTATAAATATACTACATAAACAGGCTGAGCTGATGAGTCCTGTTCATCTACCTTTTGAAATGGCTACGATATCAACGATACAATTAACTACGTTACTACATATTATAGTCTCAACAGCGACCCCAGATACGGTCTTAACAATGAAATTATTTGTAGCAATAACATTGTGCGCTAACTATCGCTTTTACGTCAAATTTTTGCGATCACTAGCGAATCTAAGACGATTTCTTCAGTTTATCCGCAATTGGTGCGTGGTACAAAGTATGAACATTCTGTTCGTTATTAAAGCAAGAATATAGAAAAATAAAATTGTATACAACATTAAAAAAAAATATATATGTATATGTATATTTTTTTTTAATGTTGTATACAATTTTATTTTGTGTGTGTGTGTGTGTGTGTGTGTGTGTGTAAGGAAAGATAAGGTAATGTATTCTTTTCTAAAGAAAGCCCATACAGCCCCGGCTTTACCAGCGTAATCAACCCCATTCCATATTCATCTCCACTACAGGGATTCGAAGCTCCCCTAGAGAAGTTAAACCATAGTCTACCATGCTAGCCTAGTGTAGGTTGGTATGGTCTTTATACATAAGACAGAGGTCATAAATTTTAAATTAACTAAAAGTTTTATTTTTGATGGAGAAAAAAATTATGATTTTATAAGTTTCGTTTTGTTAAGTTTTATAAAACATATTTTTTGAATAAATAACAAAAAGAAAGTATTAAATGTCTGCTTTACAATGCGCATTATGTGAAAATGTGTATTTAAATTGAGCGACTCCGTATCTTGGAGGACAAGTTACATTACCATTTCTGACTGCTATCAGAAGACTATACCGTTAAGTCATTTCAAACGCCTTCGAACGGCTTATACAGCTCTGATATCAGGTCAGTCATTAACAACTCAAAAAAAGATCATATATTTATACTGATTATACCACACATATACGGGAAAGCATTGCTAGATCTTAGCGATACGATCACTAGATACGCAACCACATCAAACTATGTCTCGTAGCGGAGACTTCCTAAGTTTCTTATTTCCACATTATTTACGACCATAGACATTCGATTGATGCCAGATAAATAAGGGAATTTAATGTCTTGCGGACCATTTAACGCTAATGACCATTCCTTAATTAGTCATTGTAGTGTACTACATATATATGTGGTTAAAACTGTAAAATATTTCTACAGACCTGTATTAGTGCCGGATTGTCTTAAAATTTTGGTCAGACATTACATTAAGTTGTTTATTCTGCCCGTAAACTTTCCTTTTGACCGACCAATTTACATTTGCTACAGTTTTGAAAGGAACACGCGATTATAGAGAAATAAAAGAAACTGGTTTTGATGCAGATACCATTTCTGTAAAAAAGGACCGCTTTGTTAATGAAGGCAATTTCGTGGACTGATTTAAAGAGACAGGCATCGATTGCGCATTAAGATAATTAACGCCTTCAATATGTTAGCAGTAGAGGCGATCAATCGCATTGAAACATTCCATGTTACCAGAGTTATTTATGCCAATAACAAACAAAACTAGCTGAGGAATTGAAATCAGAATAAAAAGAGAAATAGCAGTAAAATCCTAATATTTCGATTAGTATAACTGGTTAAGTCCAGAGCTGGACACGAGTCTCCAATACTATAGAGAGACCATTTGCCGTAAACTTCAAAGTTGGCAAGCGTCTTGGAAATGTTGATTTTCTTGTGGATGGAGGTATAGTAAGTTAATATGACGAGACAACAACTTCCAAAAATTAACATATAAAAATCGTTTTCGATGCACTAAGGCTATCTAACAATCACGACAAGATCACAACAGTCCGATAGTTGTTCGCAATAGAATAACAATTGCCGAATCTAATGAAATAAACCAACGCGACGTAGTCCGGTCATACATAAACCATGCGCAGGAGTGCTGAACACGCGCTGGGATGTGTAACGAACGGGCATTAGACAATCGGCGCCCGCCGGAGAAGGACGTCGCCCACGCGTCATTCTAATACAACCATGAACCAATACCTCGATTATATCACCGTTTGTGTATGTAGGTGTCCTTATAAGGTTAATGTTTACAATAATTATTCATTTTCTAAAGCGCCGTAGAATAATTAGGGACATTTCCCACGTATCCGAGCGGAACTAATCCGCACGTACTGTTAATTTACATTTGTATAGGTTTTGTTTGTGTGAAGCTCGTTGATACTGGCCAATAGAAGAATGGTACTGATGGATCAGTTAGTCACAAAAGCTAAAGATTTGTTTTCAGCACTGAATGGACGGCGAGTTAGCGCCGGACGCGCTTTGCATATATTATGAGTGGAAGTACATTTCCACTCTGTGTGCACAAGTGTGTCGGGAAAATAACACAATACGTGGAATATTAAAGTGGGTAGTAATAATAGTCGGCTTTGATGTTTGGAATCTAAAAGGAACTTTTGTAGATCGATGGTTGGGTATATCTAATCTACAATACCTTTACTAAACTGGGTTAAGCTTTTGATAATTCATCAGTGAAACTTTCCTAGAAAAAATATATAAAGCAAAAACGATTGTACAAACTTCATACGAATTTCTAAGTAATGCTAAACTAAACACTGGTTTTATAATTTATAGAACCGCACACAACTTTGACAATATAAAAGAAAAATTGAGAACTATATAGAAATAGCCGCGGCGCTCACACACAATCCTCTTGTTTCCCACGTCCCTGTCACCGCGGACGAAGCTTGCTATACTCAGCCTATCGGCGCATCTACACCACTCCGGGTGGACAATCGTCCTAACAAAGCCTTACCGACCGGGCCCAATCATTTCCCACGCGGTAACGGTCGAACCTCAACTGGGACGCTAGTTTGAATTTATGGACGCGGAACCATCGCCATAGTTGATATCCAATACACTCCCGACACAAACAATAGTGAAGATGTTATTGAGAAAAACAGAAATGTACTACTGCCTATACTTTGGAATCGGTCAATGATGTAGTCAAAACGCAGAGATCGCGATACAAAAGCATGACCGATAAGTTATGTTCATTCAATAACAGAAGGAAACATTGTTTGAACAATAAACCAAAAAGACAGTGTCATGATTCGATAAAGAACTGACTAAATGTACTGATGCGAAATATATGTCGCTTTCGTACAATGAACCGATTTGTATTCGATGATTTCGATTATACGATATATGGATTAATTTAAGCTTTTAATTAATCAGGAATTTGTCTAAAACTAATATGTAAACTGGATGCAAGTTATTATCATAAAGTAATATAAAACAGGCACAATATCCGATTCTAATCTAAGAAACCAATACGATATAGAAATATGCCACAAATTCTATTCAGTAGTAAATTTTTCAAGGTTTAAAAAACATACGGTCGGTATATTCATTTCTATGATTTATGATTCGAATTACGTTAATAGTAAATAACGTAACAGCGCTTCACAAACAATCTGAATGGATTTGATTTGATGTACTGTAACACTATCTGAATCTGAAGCAGGTCGGCCCGCTGTGACGCGGCACGTTCGCAGTTTACGCTATTCTCAGCGCGGGCCTAATTTTAACCATCTGCGTCTCCCAGTCTAGTTTTAGGAAGTGGGCCGACTCGGGTTCGTCGAATTAATCGACTTGGAGCTCAATACGTATCTTGCAACTGTTCTATACGCAGATGAGGCAACGTAAGAACGTATTTTTTTTCGGAGCATTACGAAGCGAGAGTAAACATACACGTGTTTATAATCGATATCGATCGAACTGTGACGTATTTAATTAAAAACAAAACCATTTAATTGGTGTAACTTATATAAATGTATGACGCAATATCTGCCAATCAAAGGATCTAGCACAGATGTGTGATTGCGCAAGTGGTATTATAATCGAAGGTCCAATTATCGAAATGACACAGCGCGCGCTCGCTCGGCCCATACAATCTGAGCTAAATCTATAATGGATGAGGCGCGTCCCGTGTCAATCCAGTAAACGAGACCGCATCATCGGCTGCATACATAACTGAAAGACAATGCTCTAATCATTAATTTAAGGAAATTAGAAAGAGAGTTTCTCGCGATCGTACCTCCTTCTCGGCTTGGATATATTTCATTTAGAGCAGTCGGTTAAGTTCGCGGAAGTTTCTGGAGATGGTCTCCGGGATAGAAACGCGACAGTATGCATACCAATGGGCACGTCCAGTGCATACAAAGGGGGACCTCCGCCGCAAATCATTAGAATTGCGGTAAGTGAGATGTGAGCGGAATTATTAAATCCGATCCTACTCTGAGATAATGAAGCTGAATCGGATTGGCTGGCACAATGCAACTAGGATGTTTACTTGTGCTGCTGAATAACTTAAGGGTGTGCAACAACGACTGTTAAGTTAGACTGGATGCCAATAATAGAATATGTCAACTTGTACGTAGCTTTGGAATATTGTTACCGCCAGATCATAACTTCGCTACACGATTTGTGACACCCTCCGTCGATGTGTCTTCGTCCACCAACTTATAAGTACCGACATAAACAGCCAAGTAACAAAGCTAAACAACGAAATAAGCGGACGCATCACAACGGACCCCCGGGTATATCTCAGCGGTTGACATGTCGACAACACAAGAACTCTCGGACTTTACATTCGCCGACGTAACGAGGGAAGCCGGCTCGCCCATTGTATTTATGCTTTAAATACAATTTATTTATTCGACAAACATTACGGAGACACAAAATCTTGTCCATAAATACATGTGAAAGCACATATCAAGTATCGGAATGCAAACGGCGGGGCTCGTGTCTGAATTATGCAACAGAGCGGCGCGGGCGCAGGTCTGCCGTAATAGTGCACGGAGTGATCGCCCAACGCAACTCCAAAAATAATACATACCGCGAATGTGGATAAGCGGCGTTACAGCGCCCCGTCTCTTAAATTAACATCTCTGTATCGAAATTTCAAGTAATCTAATTGAAACGGAAACTGGTATAAATTACTTTTAAAAACCGTAAATCAGTTCGTAGTATCAGAGCAATATCACAGACGTAATAAAATAATTTTTGAAGTTTTTTCATTTGTTGTGAAAGAAAGAAAACTCAATTATAAGAATAAGTACAAAAAATAAAAATGATAAAAGATGAAAGCAAATAAAATATACAAACTAAAAATATACCGTTTTGTTTACAATGGCTGAAAGAACGTTTCACAGAGTACACGAATACTGAAGTGGGGACCGTGACAATAAGCACGTCCCCCAGGTAGACCACAAATATCCCGGGTAAATAAAGACCAAGCTCCAACTGGTTACATGTGATGTAAAATATAAGAGAACAGAAAAAGCTGAAGAATTATACAGATTATAGAAAAGGTTCAGAAGAAAGAAGGTCATTCTAGCTGGTGAAATCTAATTTGCTACATTACGTTAGTAAGCGTTAGCTCCAGAATGCTGGGCCTTTGCTGCTACGATGTCTGAATGACTAGTTCTAATATTCAAACAGAATGTTTATATCAAATACCGTTTGCTTAACAAAAGAATTCAGAAAACTGAATAGAACGAAAGTACTGATCCATGTACTGATTCTACTGTCGGACTCATCAGTATCGCGACTAAACAACCCCATCCATTCGTTTACACGTCAAAAAACCGAATCAATACTTAAATGACTTGGAAAATAGTATTTATTTAGTTATTACAGACGTCGGGCCTGCAATTACATCGCTAAATTACAACAGGACACCGTGAACCGGAGAATCTCTTCATTTGTCTCGAAAGGAGAGACGGCAACGGCGGTTTACGAATATTAGCCTTATGCTTGATCGACTGTGAGTCCATCGATCTTGTGCCCGGGTGGTCGAGCGGCACCAGGTTAATTACAGGGGAGAAGTGATCATTTAACTCGAATTTCGCAAACATTAAATAATTTTTAAAATATCGAACCGGCGATGCGTTCACGCGAGTAATAATAAATTAATGATCGCACACCAACAGGATTCAGTTGAAATGCGACCGAAGCATGGTCGTCGCTTCCTTGAAATTTCAGAATTCAAACGTCTCGAAACTTACAAAAACTTAATGACACACCAAGCTGAATCGAGACAATAGAGCCCGAACGACGTTCATTAGGTAGGTACGCAACAGTGAAGAAAGCCGGTGCGGCAATCTTGTAATCCTAGAGCCACACGCGGTGATGATTACATGGCACCTATTAGTCAAATTAGCTTTATTGTTGCCTTTGAGTTGCACCAATCGGCTTACACTCAGACAATTATATGCGCACATTTAACTGTTACAATACGATGAGTCAACAAGAATTGCGTCCCAAGCGTTTATCAAAACAATAGTATTGATAAGTTAATAAAACGCAGTGCGAGACTGGTAACGAGCGATTACTGCGACGTGGAGAATAGACGCCACGCGTCTCGCTCCGACAGAATACATATGGGTGCGTGACTCACCGTCGCTACGGAAAGGCGGGCTGGGCCCGATTGGCGACCGCTAAAAAAGAACAAGTATTTACAACTCGTATCGACCACTTCTATAGTAACCGCTTTTCTCAACAAGATTACAGGGGGACTGTTGGCGTGATGCGAAACAGAATAAATAAATGTACGCACACCGAAAGGGAAACTAAAAGAGCACGCAGTTATGAAACTTTCTCGATTAGGGGATACGAGCGAGGGCACTGACCGAATCCACAATTATACCGCTAATTCATGCACAAGAGCATCTGCGTCCTACGAGTAGCGTTACGCCAAACACTCGCGGCTCAGCTAATACAGTTTATATTCACCGACGCACCAGACGCGACAATGCATGCCGAGAATACGTAAAAATGAATATTTATGTAAACGACTTCACAGTGATGACAGGTGAAACTGTTCCTAGCCTCCGAGAAAAACGCCGCCTCTGAATATTAAAACACATAAAATGAGATACGGTATGACCAACAATATAACAAAGTCAGAAAAATATCTTAGAACGCGGTCATCACGAGATCACTTATCTCTCAGAATCGTAATTACCGCGTGAATATTTCAATCGATTCGACTTATAGGTGATGCGCGAACAATAACAATAGATAACGCCGCTGACGTATTATTTCTGTACGTCAAACGTGGAACTGGTGTGAAAGACCCACCTGATCAAGATAGATTTTAATCGACAGCTCGCGAAATGAAAGAATCAACTTAATCGATTGCAACGCATGGTACCTACGCTCGAGGTCGGGGACGAAGATGTGGGCGCCGGATGGATTCGAAATTAAAACGATATGCAAATTAGGGACAAGAATTAATCGTCGGGTGCAATCGACACGACGGGAGCGAGATCAGCTACTGGGTACAAATCGATGAATAAATAGTGCCCGATTAGTGGCGCAAGATGTGTTTGGCGTTTAATGGATGAATCGAATCGAATCCGAACGGTTGAATGAATCGACGCGTCGAGCGCGCCATATTTGGGTGTATTTGATCAATTGGTGGATTCATTGATTAACACTCGCACAGAGACGATACGCCCCAAATTACATATGGACTAACATTGATGAGACCGCGGCAATACAGCAGGGTGCGCATACTTCTACCCGTGCGAGTGGCACACAATGTATGAAACAAATATTCGCCTTATTGAGCCACAACTTGGCGCGCAGGATAATACACAAACCAAATACTATTTGACATACATACATATGTTACCAAGGTAATGAATGCATTGGTAGAATCCTGCACAATTAGTTCGTAGACCAACGTGCTCACGATTTAGTTGGTATTTCACAATAACATTGTAGTCTGTTTGAATCATCAGTAGATGTAGAACTACTGCGTTACTCAAATTGACTTCCCAGTAATTTAAAGGTCGACGTCAAGCTTGACAGGAGAATTTACAGTAATCACTCTCTGTACCATCGAAAGTAATTTTTCAATTAACTTTCTTGTTAATCCGGATCATGTTGAGCTGAGAAGACTTAGAAATCCCGAGGCGACAGAACGCGCCCATGATAATTAGAAACTGTCTCTAGCTCGAATAACACCTGCTATCTACTTTGTTATTAGTTCATTTTTCTTTCTATTCTTTATATCTTCATAAATATTGAGTAGCGTCAGTATTTTCTCAGCTGACTTTTACAACACTTTTTACCGCCTGTGAATAATGCTAATAATCAGGAATACAGAGCGTTAGATCATCGCGGCACAATTTGTAGGATAATCAATATTATTAAGCCGAGTTTAAAATATATGAACTTTTCAAAGAATAATAATGAAAGGCCGATTCATTCATCATAATGAATCAATAGGAGACCGCGTTCGCTCCCACTTCCGAAGCGTCACTCCAAACGATAACCGGTCTCCAACCGTTAATTATAAGCCGATTTTAAATCTGATTATTTCGCTACCGAACACCACTTTATCGGTTTCAATATCTTTTTCACGGCGATCATCAATTTCATTGATAGGATTTTAGTCAGAAGATTAATGGAATCATAGTCTTCAAATTGAATTTCAAAGTCTCGATGTCTATATAAAAATCTCGTTAGAGATCGATTTACAAAATTTCTTATATATTTATTCTTGGAGCAATTTTACATCACAATGTAAAAGTACTTCAAAAATATAATTGATGAATTATCAACTCCGTCAAAGGAAGCGTGAAATTCCACCTCGTGATAATTTATTTCTTGCATGCATTTCACCTTATCTTTAATTATCTGATTGAATACGTCATTCTAGATTTTTGATCAGTGACAATAGGTACTTTCATCGGCAACTTTTTTTATTACATTACATAAAACACTTTCATAAACACGATCGTAACTCAAACCCTCAGAGCGACGTGATCGGCTAAAACAATCTACTTGTCAAACTATTTACAAAAATATATTAACAAAACAGTTTATTGCTTGTATATTATTCTTTTCCTTAACTTAAAAAGCTAATCTAGAACGTGACTATCTCGTTAAACAGTCGTAACCTCCCGCACGGGACCGCATCGATCGATTTAATCTAAGTGCCATCGGAACTACCGTTGTGGGTGATGGGGCATATGGTGAGAAAGGTGAGCGTGGGAGTATGGCTGACCTAACGAACTTAGGGGGAGAGGGGACGCACAAGACGGGTGCTGGTGGTACTGCTGCAGTGGCGAGGGCGCCAAACCCGGGTGGTGATCTATTGGGTATTGTGCGGAACCCGCGTATGCCAGTTGCCTCACCTTCATATCCTCGTCTACTACGTTATACGTGAGCTCTGTTTCTTCGTATCCCGTCGCCGCCATTCGCTGTTCACTCGTTGTGGGCGGGTCCGGTGAATTAAGACACGTCTGTATAAGCCTCTTGCCCGAGTCAGATGTGATCATCGGCTGCAGTTTTCTCGTGGCGAATGTGTACACGTGTCCAGTTTCAGATGCGACTAACAACATCACCTGTGTGCCCGTCAGAGTCGACAGTTCGTACGCCTGGAAAAGATAATAAATTTCGTTAATACGTTATGCTATTTAGAACAATGTCTTATTCAACTAGATCAGCCTACATATTATTTGCAACCTTTAAAACTTTTGTAACATTGTCAAAACAAATATATAATACTGTTCCACATTCAACGATATTTTTAAAAATCATTTCTAAGATAGTAATAGCCGCATAGATTATGATTCAAGACTCAGCCTATTTGTATTGAAAGTATGATTTCCAGTCCACATTAATCTCATTGTAACATTTTTTTGGCAAATTTTGAAAATTTATATTAACTCTGAGCATAACGCAGAAGCTCTGTTATTAGAAACAAAATATTCGCTTCTGACAGAGCGACAGTGAACACAGAATAAGAAATGAACTCAAAGTAATATGTAGCTCAATGTATTAAAACTTTTACTTTAAAAATTTTACTTGTAAGTGATATCGAAGTCCTAAAATTTTCCCTCCGACCTTTCACCTATCCCACGCCACTAATTCGTATGTAAACCACTCCGCGCTTCGGTTTCGGGAGCATATCACTCTCTCACGGCACTCTTTGTGTATGCAAGACGAATTATCACACCCACTGGCGCCCGACACCCACACTTCCTTACAACAACATAATATTTACCTATGTCACATTCTAAATTCAACTCCACAGCAAACGTATTAAGAACAGTGTGACAACAAATTGTTAACACAGCAATTTGAGTCGGTCAATTGTCAAAAGTCAGGTAGCTCGACGCTTTATGTTAGTCCCTCTAATTGATGTTAAATAGATTGTAAACCTTACAGTGTCGAAAATAAAGGTCTATGTGAAGAATTTGAGAGTTTTTCAAATGCAAATTGACATTTGCTCTAAGTATTAATTTGGTGTGTAGATTACGTAATATCAGTCTGCGGTCGCGGCACAAATCGCCCACTTTTATTATCGGTTACGCAGTAGTCGTTTTGCGAATAGCCCATTACGTTTCACTAATTGAATTTACTGCTGAGAATTCGTTATCATCGAGATCATCTAATACAAAATTTATAGTTTATTATAGTTTTACATTATTTTCCATATCCAAATATTGACCTCTTAAGTAATAAAATTCAATATTCAAGTTCAAATATGAAAACAGATACGCTATATTTACAATAAATAAATACTGATTAAAATGTTATCTGGAGAAAAACAAAAGTAAAATGAAAGTTCATAATATATATATATAATATCACATATATCTATGTGTAGGCTGACTCCAGGTGTCCCCCAGGGTGGCGTTACTTCTACTCTGCTTTTTTTTTCAGTTTTTTATTGACTGTATCACTAAATTACTATCTTCAAAGTATCACCTCTATAGAAACGACTTGCAGATCTTACGACATTTTAAAATTGAAGAGCTGTTCTGCTTTTCGTTATTCCATTCTTCACAAATCAAATTTACCAGCCTATCTCCAAGAACGTTTTGAGAATCTTATCCCCAGGGGACAACCCTGTGACACAAGTTTATCTCTTCTTTTAGGTATCCCGCACTACAAATCCAGTCGTTACAGTGAGTCTTTCACTGTGTGTGCGATACGCCTATGGTACTCGCTTCCTCATCTATTCAGGATAGCTTTTCTCTGAGTGTTTTCAGAAAAAAAAGTTAAGGAGCACTTTCTCTCAAAATGACATATGTATGTATGTATTTTAGTGTGTTTCAGTATTTGTATATATGTATGCTTCTGTGCCAAGTACACTAGATCCTATCCTCCTTCTAATCTCAAATATTTTCACACTCTAAGGTTTGCTGGAAGAACACTCAATTTTTGAGTTAAGCTCGCTTTTGTCATCTTTTTTCTTTATTTACGAATATACATATTTATCTGTTTCTGTACAACAAAGAATAAATAAATATGAACTGACTGTCAAAGCGGATCATTGGACAGTTTCATTACAATTATATAAGACTTAAAAAGGTTCAGATAGTTCATTAGAATCAAAGTGGTTTATAATTTTCAACCCAATAATATAAGATACAATTTATGAAATTAATAAAATGGCCTTTTCACAAATGTTTCATTTGCTTTCTCCGTTCACTGCAATGGTTGATGATAAATGTACAAACAATCAAACATGCTTGCAGTTTCGATTACAATTATTGTTTTTGTGATAACCTAAAATGATAGTTATGTAGGACCTAAAAAAATTATATTCTTATCTTTCGCATAATTCAATATGTTCTGTTGTTAAAACATTACCGAAATTGACAATTACAAATGTATCATTAATAAGCTTTATAATTAAACATGATTAATGAAGCTTCAGTAAAACTTCAGTAGTCCTTATATTATTGACACCAAGATTAATCTTGCAAAAATATCTGAAATTCCTTTCAGATAACAAGGATCATTTTAACTCATCAATCATATGTGATATGAGGTATACCCTTAGCTGTAAAATTCGTTGATCGATAGTGTTTGTAACATCAAAAGCCGCTGTGATTTTAACGGTTGTTTCGTAATTGCAATCAAGAGGGTTTGGCATACCTATATATTAATATATTAAATGACAAAGTATGTTTTTCTGTTTCACCGTTTTCTTGTTTTGTATCCAAAAACGAACAATTTACAGGTTTTGCTAGTACATAAAAGCTAGTACGAAGAAATAACATACCCTAACATTTAGAGAATGAATAAATTGGGATTGATTTTTATGAATGTCTTCGTGTGTTCATTAATTATGCTACTGGTGCAGAATCAAATTGCATTAAGACTACTAAAATTTATAAACAATACTCTCTTAATCGGGTCGACATCAAAACTTTTTTACAAATAAATAACACATATACGATAAAGTTCGAAAATGTGTTTAAAATTTGGATTTTGTTACCTGCATAAAATTTATGTCTATCTATGTATGTTTGAAACAATTATAATTTTAAACCCATGTCCTGATTATGATATATGCCATAGACAGGACGACTTATCTATGGACATATGTCCAGCAATGAAGTTCAAACAGTTTGATGGGGCCGATGATGATACATCTATTTGTAGTTAATACTTTTTATTCCTTTCTTAATGAGTAAGCAATTTAAACTTTAGATTAAGTCACATACATCCATCAAGGAATAGTAATCATTACAGGAATTCACTCAAGCCCCAATAACGTCAGCTGTTTCTTATTGTACAGGTGATGTAAATGTATTTAAACGATACCAAATGGTTCTTGCCAAAAAAATGTAACTTTGAAAATATTAACAGTGCTCAACTGACTCTAATCGATGATTTGAATGAAATTCGAAACGTCATTATGATATTCTCACCGTAAATAAGTTTATGATGTCGAATTTACAGTTATCTCAAAATTACTCTGTCGAAGTTGAAACCAATAGCTTTGTTTAAAACATGATTATCCCAGCAAACAATTGGTTAACCTCCAATTGACTCTAAAGTGACCTCGGATAGGGTTGCCACGGATATTACTGGAATACGAGTAAGTACAGCTTTCATTTATGGAACGAGCTATTAAAAAAAGATTGATTTGTGAATAAAGAAACATACCCAGAAATTTAAACCAAAAAGCGTTTTAATAGAAGATGATTTTTGTATGACGTTAGAACAGGTTAAAAAATATGAATTAAATATAGAACATATATTGCTTTAAATAGATATAAAAAACATAATGGTATAACGTAAAATGTAGCACTTATCAACTCTACACAAAAAAAGTCTTAAGAGTCTTTCTTGATCTTAATTCTGGTGAGATTTTCTTTCGGCACCTTATCAACAAGATGTATTTTTCACGAGTACGGAAACAGCTGCTATTTCTCTTTTATAGTGTTTATTTTCCATAACATATCGCTTGTAATGCAATTCTGTTATTTTGAAAGCATATTTACTATGATTTGTTAAGTCAACTGTCGCACAATCTATTTAGCTGTCAACAGCTATCAATCGACTTTGTGTCGCCTCCGAAATGTATTCTAATAGCACAAATTAACAACTTTCGCTGTAATCCTTTAAAATGCGCCTATACGCCGTGACACGAACATAATCTTCAGTTTCAAATAAAACCGGTATAAAATCAATTGAAAAGCTTTTAGATGGTTCTGTATAAGTTGTGTGGTAACACATTAATCAGTTATCTAGAAATATTTTAATTTGTACATAACTAGTTTTCTCGTAAAGGTATTTTTATTAAATCATATACCTACTATTTTAATTATACCGATGATTAAGGTATTCCATAAATCGCACAACTGATGCGACAGAATGTAAGTTAAATTCATCATCATCATCATCATCATTTCAGCCCATAGCTGTCCACTGCTGAACATAGGCCTCTCCAATC